>CAXDIG010000001.1:0-40083 GCA_963989225.1 Dromius quadrimaculatus
ATTGATCGAATCAAAAAAAAAAACTTGTTTACACTAGTATTGCATATAAAAATATTTTTCTATAGTCATTAACTACCATTGATGCTACGAGCATGAATTCACAACTTAAATTGAAACGTGAAAAAAATTTAACTTGTCCGTAGAAAGAATATATTTAACTCTCTTTCTCTCTCACTCACTATTTCTCGCTACCTACCCCTCTTCACCCCCCCCCCCCCCCACTGCCCCCCATAGCGATCCTTCAACCCTTTAAATCATCCTGCGGCAGTATTTGGGTCAGCTGCAATTTGACATTATTATTTGGCGGAAAATTCTAAATTTTTAATTTGATGCTCGTTACTAGCGTCTGCAAAACATCATCAGCTGTTAATTGCTATAGTGTGAAAATATACTACCAGATGTCAAAACCATAAATAATTTGACCACAGCGGTCAGTTTTGTTCTAATCCCATAATCCTATTGAGCATTTTTCTCTTAATCCCTATGTACCGTTCAAGCACAATTTAACGAGCTTTGATAACAAAATGTTTATTCTACGTTCACTATAAAAAATGACATATTTTTATTATACAAAACAAAAATAGGCAAATACCAATTTCACATAACTGTGTGTAAAGTCGTGAGAGATGATATCTTACGCCAGTTTGGTCAACATGTATGATAATTATCTATTTCAAATATTCTTTAGATAATATTCAGCAATATAGAACTATAAGAATGATAATTATACAAAAAATTAATTGCAATAAATAAATAGTGGAATAAAAAAAAAAAAAAAATTAACAAATAGAAATTATAAGACAAATAGGAAAAGAATATGTCATACATTTAAGGTTTCTTTATATATTTAATAATATTCTTAATTTTTTAATATATTTGATGGTCCTTAAAAGGACCGTTTCATAAATTTTAATAAATCGACAAATGCGATTTAAAAAATTCATTTCTTTTTTGGCGAAGCTCGCTTTTTCAAACTTTTTGCTTTTGTTGTCTTAGGTTTAGGCGATTTAGGTTTTTTTGTTGGTGCTTTTGTGGTTTTTTTCGCTTTTGATGGTGATTTTGGCTTTACAACTTTTCTTGTAACAGTTTTCTTTTTTTCTAAGCTTGTTGTTGCTTTTTTAGCTTTTGGAGATTTTGTTACACTTGCTTTTTTAACTGTTGCAGGTTTTTTATCTAATTTTGTTGCAGCTTTAGTATTTGTAACTTTTTTCGGTTTTACAACAGATTTCTTTGTTACAGCAGTTGATGCAAGTTTAAATGAACCTGAAGCACCCTTACCTTTTGTTTGAACAAGTGCACCAGATGCTACACTAGATTTTATATATTTTTTAATAAAAGGTGAAAATTTTTCTGCATCAATCTTATATGTAGCCGAAATATATTTTTTTATTGCCTGAAGCGATGAGCCACCACGTTCTTTTAAATTTTGTATCGCATTATTAACCATAATAGCAGTTGAAGGATGAGAAGCTTTTGGACGATCACTCTTCTTTTTCTCTTTCTTAGCTGTTGCTTTTGGACTTGATTGTTGTTCAACACTAGTTGTTGCAATATCAGCCATTTCTGAATTGAAAAATATCAAATGATATATAATATATTCACAAATATTTAATAACACAAACCAACAATATTAAATTCAAGAACGTATCTAAATAATTTGTGTAGTTGAACAAAAACGAACGGAGGAGAAATGAACATGATGTGATGAGTGTGTTTGAGAACGGTCTAAAACTTGGATTTCGTGCGTTCATATTTATTTGTTAACTCTATTATATGTTTATTATAATAATTACACTATATTATTTGTATTCATATGATATTTTATAGTTTATATTAATGATATATTATCATTATATATAATTTTATTTATATCTTATTATGTTATTTTATCTTTTAACCGAATACTTACCTCTGAATATACATTTCAATATCATATTATTGTTTATTACTATTTATTCTTGAATATTTATACTATATTTATTACATACATATATTCTATACATACTACACTATATATTTATAATATTTTTATCTATTTCGTATTATATTTATAAGGAATATAGAATTTTTTATTCACTGTCATCATGTTCTTGCATACTATTCTTTGTATATTACTATAACCTTCAATATTTTTCTCATCTTATATATTAAATATTATAAATTTCATCTACATACATTTATTTTCTTTTTAAATATATTTTTCATCAATATTATTTTCTTTCTTCATTCAATTATAACCTAAAAATTTACAAACATTTTATATCTACACTTTTAATCACATACATTTATTTCAAAAATATCTTTATTTATTTAATAAAGCACACACAACACATTTCTTTATCAATTATCCATAATATATACATATATATGAATAAATCAATTTTATCCAAAAAATATCCATCAGCATCCTAGCCCTTTTTCACATTTTATAAAAAATATAAACTAATTATTATTAATACCATTAATGTCCAGTATTATAAAGGACACAGTGAACTTATTTTCAAAATAAATTTAATTTATTATAACAAATACTATTTGTATTATTATTATTTTCTATGAAAATAAAAGTATTGTTGTCAAAAAAAAAAAAAACGACTGTCATTTCACTGAGTTGATTTTATTTACCTACATTGAAAATAAATTAATTTATTTTTTCTTTTATAATAATGGCCATGAATGTTATATTATTATATTGATCTTTATTTTTAGAATTTGACATATTTATCTCATTTTAATCTCCTATAATTTATAAAGAACATTACAAATAGAAAAGTAATTAAAATATGTAAAAAATCATGCATTCGGATTATATCTATAAAAAAAAATTATAATAAAAATGAATAAAATACATTTAAAGAAAGAGTTAAATTCAAATAGGTATAATAATATATTAATATTCTTTTTTTATAAAATTCATATTTTGTGGCTCTTAAAAGAGCCGATTTTTTTCAATTTTATCAATATAATATTGATATTTAAGCACGTTCACCACGAATACGTCTTGCCAATTGTATATCTTTTGGCATAATTGTTACACGCTTAGCATGAATAGCACATAAATTGGTATCTTCAAATAATCCAACTAAATAAGCTTCACTTGCCTCTTGTAATGCCATAACAGCAGAACTTTGGAAACGTAAATCTGTTTTAAAATCTTGAGCAATCTCACGAACAAGACGTTGGAATGGTAATTTACGGATCAAAAGTTCTGTACTTTTTTGATAACGACGAATTTCACGCAAAGCAACAGTACCAGGCCTGTATCTATGTGGTTTTTTAACACCACCAGTTGCTGGTGCACTTTTACGAGCAGCCTTTGTAGCAAGTTGCTTACGTGGTGCTTTACCACCAGTAGATTTACGAGCAGTTTGTTTAGTACGCGCCATTTTTAATTTATATGTGTTAAACAATGTACAAGGTAATACATATAACAGTTTTAATAAAATTTTCTATAGGAAGTATTTATAATAAGGATGACCGTTAACCACAAACCAATAGCACCCATTGGTATAATGATTTCCCCTTCTCTTTTAGCTCTTAAGCTTCTTATAAATACGGTCAGAGAAATTGTGAAATTTTGTCAATTATCCTGATTAAGTGTATTGTATACTTTAATTTGTAATAATGACTGGACGTGGTAAAGGCGGTAAAGGTTTAGGAAAAGGTGGTGCAAAACGTCATCGTAAGGTATTACGTGATAACATCCAAGGTATTACCAAGCCTGCAATTAGACGTTTAGCACGTCGTGGTGGTGTAAAACGTATATCCGGATTAATCTATGAAGAAACACGCGGTGTATTGAAAGTATTTCTAGAAAATGTTATTAGAGATGCTGTAACATATACTGAACATGCTAAAAGAAAAACTGTAACCGCTATGGATGTTGTTTATGCTTTAAAACGTCAAGGTCGTACTTTGTACGGTTTTGGTGGTTAAATACATATTTATATGTGTTTAATATAATGGAAAAAAAGGCCCTTTTAAGGGCCACAAAATAAATTTAAAAAAAGAAAAGAATTATTATTAATATACATATAATTTTTATTATTAGATACTATAATTTATTACAATATTAGTTAATAAACAATATAAATTATATTATTTCATCAAATTCTAAATAAGAATATAAATTGAATATTAATTGTTATAAAACAATAATCAGGTTGATCATTTAAAAAACTAAAAATATGAACTATTTCAGAGCCCATGCCTAGTACAATTTTTACCTAGCTAGATTATTAAGTCAAGCTTAGGATAAACTAACAACGGGCCATTAATGAATATATTATTATAATAGGATTAATCAAAGAAAACTCCAAGAATTAGATAAATATTATTGAATTTAATTTATATTTAATTAAATTAAACTGAATTCACATAAATCAAGTTTTTGTTTATTATTATTTTACCCGGATTATAATGAAATTAAATTAAACAATTATATAATAAATATAATATTCTTATTTTTCAATAATAATTTGTGGCTCTGAAAAGAGCCGATTTTTTTCATAGAATGTAAATAACATGATAATTTATTTACTTTGAGCTTGTATATTTAGTTACAGCTTTTGTTCCTTCACTTACAGCATGTTTTGCAAGTTCACCAGGCAATAAAAGACGAACAGCTGTTTGTATTTCACGACTAGTAATTGTTGAACGTTTATTATAATGTGCTAAACGAGAAGCTTCAGCTGCAATACGTTCAAATATATCATTAACAAAACTGTTCATGATACTCATTGCCTTACTAGAAATACCAGTATCTGGATGTACTTGTTTTAACACTTTGTAAATGTACATTGCGTAACTTTCTTTCCTACGGCGTTTCTTCTTCTTATCATCCTTGGATATATTCTTTTGAGCTTTACCAGCTTTCTTAGCTGCTTTACCACTTGCTTTTGGCGGCATAATGTCTAAACAATTATACTTGAATAGACAATAGACAAGTAAATCTTAAAAAAACCGTACATATTTCAATCATTTTATATACTTTATAATAGTTACATAAACTCCTCCTTACGGTAACTGTATAGAGTATGGTTTGTATGTGTAACACTCATGCAACACGCTACGCTATTCGCTCAAACGTTGATCTACAATGGAGAACGGTCATATCTCTTACTGGCTTTAACTATAAAAACAGTAAAATTTGTGAAATTTTTAAAATAATATAATATTATTACTTACTTAATTTTATTAAGTGATTAATTAAATAATATTAAAGATGTCTGGTCGTGGTAAAGGTGGCAAAGTTAAAGGAAAGGCAAAGAGTCGTTCTAATCGTGCTGGATTACAATTTCCAGTTGGTCGTATACATAGATTATTGCGTAAAGGTAATTATGCAGAACGTGTTGGTGCTGGTGCTCCTGTATATTTAGCTGCTGTTATGGAATATTTGGCTGCTGAAGTACTTGAACTTGCCGGTAATGCTGCACGTGACAATAAAAAAACTAGAATTATTCCACGTCATCTACAATTAGCTATTCGTAATGACGAAGAATTAAATAAGCTATTATCAGGTGTTACAATTGCACAAGGTGGTGTACTGCCAAACATTCAGGCTGTATTATTGCCTAAGAAGACAGAAAAATCAACATAAATTATTGTTATTCATAACAATAAACAAAACGGTCCTTTTAAGGACCACAAATCATGTTTTATAAATAAAGAATTAATAATATTTATATTATATAATAATCACATTTTCTTTAGGAGATTATAAAAACACTTGCTAGTTTTGTGGCCATAATATTTTACTTTTCTTATTTTGCTTGTACCTACACATCTGTCATATTTTATTATTATGGTACATACCTGTTCAATATAATTTACATGAACACATTCACCTACCTACATAGACAGTTTGATGATTTTTACAATGATTACATTTATTGTCGAAATGCATATTATAATTTTCTTTCATTAATCTCACTCTCACTGCTATTTCTTGTATATCTAAAAAATTAAAAACACATTTTATTTAAATGATTGTTAAATTAATAGATGTTATAATAAAATATATGAATTATAAACACTTACATGTTATAATAATCACAAATGAATATGATATAATTATAAATTATATTTATAACGTTAGTTTAAATATTTACATTTGACAGATGATAAGGTTACATTCACAAAATATTCACTTGTAGTCTGATGACACATAAATATAATATTATCCCCTAAGACCGAAATTAAAAGTCCCTAAAAATAAGAACAAAACTTCCTAAATTGACATTATAAAAAAAAAAATATATTATAAGGTATTTTAGTAGTGTTATATTATATTTTATATTAAAGTATATATTCTTTGAACTCAAATAAATTAATATAAACAAAATAAAATACTTATAGATATTAAATATATTTAAATTGATCAGCTGTCTGTTGCTTATTTAGAAAACTTACCAATAGATGTCATAAATATCATCAAATTAAAATGACAAACAAAATATTAATGTATATAAATTCTTGAAATTCAAATAAATTATTGTAATTTAAATAAAACACTGATAGGTATTAAATATTTATAAATTGGTCAGCTGTCAGTTCCTTGGTTGGGAAACACACCAATAGATGGCATAAATGACATCAAATTAGAATGACAAATAAAGTTATTTTATTATTTTATTTATTTTTTTTTTTTTTATATATTAAATTTAGAGAAACTAGCCCCTTAATAGCTAATTATGCAAAATAATTGTTAAATTATTGATCGAATCAAAAAAAAAAACTTGTTTACACTAGTATTGCATATAAAAATATTTTTCTATAGTCATTAACTACCATTGATGCTACGAGCATGAATTCACAACTTAAATTGAAACGTGAAAAAAATTTAACTTGTCCGTAGAAAGAATATATTTAACTCTCTTTCTCTCTCACTCACTATTTCTCGCTACCTACCCCTCTTCACCCCCCCCCCCCCCCACTGCCCCCCATAGCGATCCTTCAACCCTTTAAATCATCCTGCGGCAGTATTTGGGTCAGCTGCAATTTGACATTATTATTTGGCGGAAAATTCTAAATTTTTAATTTGATGCTCGTTACTAGCGTCTGCAAAACATCATCAGCTGTTAATTGCTATAGTGTGAAAATATACTACCAGATGTCAAAACCATAAATAATTTGACCACAGCGGTCAGTTTTGTTCTAATCCCATAATCCTATTGAGCATTTTTCTCTTAATCCCTATGTACCGTTCAAGCACAATTTAACGAGCTTTGATAACAAAATGTTTATTCTACGTTCACTATAAAAAATGACATATTTTTATTATACAAAACAAAAATAGGCAAATACCAATTTCACATAACTGTGTGTAAAGTCGTGAGAGATGATATCTTACGCCAGTTTGGTCAACATGTATGATAATTATCTATTTCAAATATTCTTTAGATAATATTCAGCAATATAGAACTATAAGAATGATAATTATACAAAAAATTAATTGCAATAAATAAATAGTGGAATAAAAAAAAAAAAAAAATTAACAAATAGAAATTATAAGACAAATAGGAAAAGAATATGTCATACATTTAAGGTTTCTTTATATATTTAATAATATTCTTAATTTTTTAATATATTTGATGGTCCTTAAAAGGACCGTTTCATAAATTTTAATAAATCGACAAATGCGATTTAAAAAATTCATTTCTTTTTTGGCGAAGCTCGCTTTTTCAAACTTTTTGCTTTTGTTGTCTTAGGTTTAGGCGATTTAGGTTTTTTTGTTGGTGCTTTTGTGGTTTTTTTCGCTTTTGATGGTGATTTTGGCTTTACAACTTTTCTTGTAACAGTTTTCTTTTTTTCTAAGCTTGTTGTTGCTTTTTTAGCTTTTGGAGATTTTGTTACACTTGCTTTTTTAACTGTTGCAGGTTTTTTATCTAATTTTGTTGCAGCTTTAGTATTTGTAACTTTTTTCGGTTTTACAACAGATTTCTTTGTTACAGCAGTTGATGCAAGTTTAAATGAACCTGAAGCACCCTTACCTTTTGTTTGAACAAGTGCACCAGATGCTACACTAGATTTTATATATTTTTTAATAAAAGGTGAAAATTTTTCTGCATCAATCTTATATGTAGCCGAAATATATTTTTTTATTGCCTGAAGCGATGAGCCACCACGTTCTTTTAAATTTTGTATCGCATTATTAACCATAATAGCAGTTGAAGGATGAGAAGCTTTTGGACGATCACTCTTCTTTTTCTCTTTCTTAGCTGTTGCTTTTGGACTTGATTGTTGTTCAACACTAGTTGTTGCAATATCAGCCATTTCTGAATTGAAAAATATCAAATGATATATAATATATTCACAAATATTTAATAACACAAACCAACAATATTAAATTCAAGAACGTATCTAAATAATTTGTGTAGTTGAACAAAAACGAACGGAGGAGAAATGAACATGATGTGATGAGTGTGTTTGAGAACGGTCTAAAACTTGGATTTCGTGCGTTCATATTTATTTGTTAACTCTATTATATGTTTATTATAATAATTACACTATATTATTTGTATTCATATGATATTTTATAGTTTATATTAATGATATATTATCATTATATATAATTTTATTTATATCTTATTATGTTATTTTATCTTTTAACCGAATACTTACCTCTGAATATACATTTCAATATCATATTATTGTTTATTACTATTTATTCTTGAATATTTATACTATATTTATTACATACATATATTCTATACATACTACACTATATATTTATAATATTTTTATCTATTTCGTATTATATTTATAAGGAATATAGAATTTTTTATTCACTGTCATCATGTTCTTGCATACTATTCTTTGTATATTACTATAACCTTCAATATTTTTCTCATCTTATATATTAAATATTATAAATTTCATCTACATACATTTATTTTCTTTTTAAATATATTTTTCATCAATATTATTTTCTTTCTTCATTCAATTATAACCTAAAAATTTACAAACATTTTATATCTACACTTTTAATCACATACATTTATTTCAAAAATATCTTTATTTATTTAATAAAGCACACACAACACATTTCTTTATCAATTATCCATAATATATACATATATATGAATAAATCAATTTTATCCAAAAAATATCCATCAGCATCCTAGCCCTTTTTCACATTTTATAAAAAATATAAACTAATTATTATTAATACCATTAATGTCCAGTATTATAAAGGACACAGTGAACTTATTTTCAAAATAAATTTAATTTATTATAACAAATACTATTTGTATTATTATTATTTTCTATGAAAATAAAAGTATTGTTGTCAAAAAAAAAAAAAACGACTGTCATTTCACTGAGTTGATTTTATTTACCTACATTGAAAATAAATTAATTTATTTTTTCTTTTATAATAATGGCCATGAATGTTATATTATTATATTGATCTTTATTTTTAGAATTTGACATATTTATCTCATTTTAATCTCCTATAATTTATAAAGAACATTACAAATAGAAAAGTAATTAAAATATGTAAAAAATCATGCATTCGGATTATATCTATAAAAAAAAATTATAATAAAAATGAATAAAATACATTTAAAGAAAGAGTTAAATTCAAATAGGTATAATAATATATTAATATTCTTTTTTTATAAAATTCATATTTTGTGGCTCTTAAAAGAGCCGATTTTTTTCAATTTTATCAATATAATATTGATATTTAAGCACGTTCACCACGAATACGTCTTGCCAATTGTATATCTTTTGGCATAATTGTTACACGCTTAGCATGAATAGCACATAAATTGGTATCTTCAAATAATCCAACTAAATAAGCTTCACTTGCCTCTTGTAATGCCATAACAGCAGAACTTTGGAAACGTAAATCTGTTTTAAAATCTTGAGCAATCTCACGAACAAGACGTTGGAATGGTAATTTACGGATCAAAAGTTCTGTACTTTTTTGATAACGACGAATTTCACGCAAAGCAACAGTACCAGGCCTGTATCTATGTGGTTTTTTAACACCACCAGTTGCTGGTGCACTTTTACGAGCAGCCTTTGTAGCAAGTTGCTTACGTGGTGCTTTACCACCAGTAGATTTACGAGCAGTTTGTTTAGTACGCGCCATTTTTAATTTATATGTGTTAAACAATGTACAAGGTAATACATATAACAGTTTTAATAAAATTTTCTATAGGAAGTATTTATAATAAGGATGACCGTTAACCACAAACCAATAGCACCCATTGGTATAATGATTTCCCCTTCTCTTTTAGCTCTTAAGCTTCTTATAAATACGGTCAGAGAAATTGTGAAATTTTGTCAATTATCCTGATTAAGTGTATTGTATACTTTAATTTGTAATAATGACTGGACGTGGTAAAGGCGGTAAAGGTTTAGGAAAAGGTGGTGCAAAACGTCATCGTAAGGTATTACGTGATAACATCCAAGGTATTACCAAGCCTGCAATTAGACGTTTAGCACGTCGTGGTGGTGTAAAACGTATATCCGGATTAATCTATGAAGAAACACGCGGTGTATTGAAAGTATTTCTAGAAAATGTTATTAGAGATGCTGTAACATATACTGAACATGCTAAAAGAAAAACTGTAACCGCTATGGATGTTGTTTATGCTTTAAAACGTCAAGGTCGTACTTTGTACGGTTTTGGTGGTTAAATACATATTTATATGTGTTTAATATAATGGAAAAAAAGGCCCTTTTAAGGGCCACAAAATAAATTTAAAAAAAGAAAAGAATTATTATTAATATACATATAATTTTTATTATTAGATACTATAATTTATTACAATATTAGTTAATAAACAATATAAATTATATTATTTCATCAAATTCTAAATAAGAATATAAATTGAATATTAATTGTTATAAAACAATAATCAGGTTGATCATTTAAAAAACTAAAAATATGAACTATTTCAGAGCCCATGCCTAGTACAATTTTTACCTAGCTAGATTATTAAGTCAAGCTTAGGATAAACTAACAACGGGCCATTAATGAATATATTATTATAATAGGATTAATCAAAGAAAACTCCAAGAATTAGATAAATATTATTGAATTTAATTTATATTTAATTAAATTAAACTGAATTCACATAAATCAAGTTTTTGTTTATTATTATTTTACCCGGATTATAATGAAATTAAATTAAACAATTATATAATAAATATAATATTCTTATTTTTCAATAATAATTTGTGGCTCTGAAAAGAGCCGATTTTTTTCATAGAATGTAAATAACATGATAATTTATTTACTTTGAGCTTGTATATTTAGTTACAGCTTTTGTTCCTTCACTTACAGCATGTTTTGCAAGTTCACCAGGCAATAAAAGACGAACAGCTGTTTGTATTTCACGACTAGTAATTGTTGAACGTTTATTATAATGTGCTAAACGAGAAGCTTCAGCTGCAATACGTTCAAATATATCATTAACAAAACTGTTCATGATACTCATTGCCTTACTAGAAATACCAGTATCTGGATGTACTTGTTTTAACACTTTGTAAATGTACATTGCGTAACTTTCTTTCCTACGGCGTTTCTTCTTCTTATCATCCTTGGATATATTCTTTTGAGCTTTACCAGCTTTCTTAGCTGCTTTACCACTTGCTTTTGGCGGCATAATGTCTAAACAATTATACTTGAATAGACAATAGACAAGTAAATCTTAAAAAAACCGTACATATTTCAATCATTTTATATACTTTATAATAGTTACATAAACTCCTCCTTACGGTAACTGTATAGAGTATGGTTTGTATGTGTAACACTCATGCAACACGCTACGCTATTCGCTCAAACGTTGATCTACAATGGAGAACGGTCATATCTCTTACTGGCTTTAACTATAAAAACAGTAAAATTTGTGAAATTTTTAAAATAATATAATATTATTACTTACTTAATTTTATTAAGTGATTAATTAAATAATATTAAAGATGTCTGGTCGTGGTAAAGGTGGCAAAGTTAAAGGAAAGGCAAAGAGTCGTTCTAATCGTGCTGGATTACAATTTCCAGTTGGTCGTATACATAGATTATTGCGTAAAGGTAATTATGCAGAACGTGTTGGTGCTGGTGCTCCTGTATATTTAGCTGCTGTTATGGAATATTTGGCTGCTGAAGTACTTGAACTTGCCGGTAATGCTGCACGTGACAATAAAAAAACTAGAATTATTCCACGTCATCTACAATTAGCTATTCGTAATGACGAAGAATTAAATAAGCTATTATCAGGTGTTACAATTGCACAAGGTGGTGTACTGCCAAACATTCAGGCTGTATTATTGCCTAAGAAGACAGAAAAATCAACATAAATTATTGTTATTCATAACAATAAACAAAACGGTCCTTTTAAGGACCACAAATCATGTTTTATAAATAAAGAATTAATAATATTTATATTATATAATAATCACATTTTCTTTAGGAGATTATAAAAACACTTGCTAGTTTTGTGGCCATAATATTTTACTTTTCTTATTTTGCTTGTACCTACACATCTGTCATATTTTATTATTATGGTACATACCTGTTCAATATAATTTACATGAACACATTCACCTACCTACATAGACAGTTTGATGATTTTTACAATGATTACATTTATTGTCGAAATGCATATTATAATTTTCTTTCATTAATCTCACTCTCACTGCTATTTCTTGTATATCTAAAAAATTAAAAACACATTTTATTTAAATGATTGTTAAATTAATAGATGTTATAATAAAATATATGAATTATAAACACTTACATGTTATAATAATCACAAATGAATATGATATAATTATAAATTATATTTATAACGTTAGTTTAAATATTTACATTTGACAGATGATAAGGTTACATTCACAAAATATTCACTTGTAGTCTGATGACACATAAATATAATATTATCCCCTAAGACCGAAATTAAAAGTCCCTAAAAATAAGAACAAAACTTCCTAAATTGACATTATAAAAAAAAAAATATATTATAAGGTATTTTAGTAGTGTTATATTATATTTTATATTAAAGTATATATTCTTTGAACTCAAATAAATTAATATAAACAAAATAAAATACTTATAGATATTAAATATATTTAAATTGATCAGCTGTCTGTTGCTTATTTAGAAAACTTACCAATAGATGTCATAAATATCATCAAATTAAAATGACAAACAAAATATTAATGTATATAAATTCTTGAAATTCAAATAAATTATTGTAATTTAAATAAAACACTGATAGGTATTAAATATTTATAAATTGGTCAGCTGTCAGTTCCTTGGTTGGGAAACACACCAATAGATGGCATAAATGACATCAAATTAGAATGACAAATAAAGTTATTTTATTATTTTATTTATTTTTTTTTTTTTTATATATTAAATTTAGAGAAACTAGCCCCTTAATAGCTAATTATGCAAAATAATTGTTAAATTATTGATCGAATCAAAAAAAAAAACTTGTTTACACTAGTATTGCATATAAAAATATTTTTCTATAGTCATTAACTACCATTGATGCTACGAGCATGAATTCACAACTTAAATTGAAACGTGAAAAAAATTTAACTTGTCCGTAGAAAGAATATATTTAACTCTCTTTCTCTCTCACTCACTATTTCTCGCTACCTACCCCTCTTCACCCCCCCCCCCCCCCCACTGCCCCCCATAGCGATCCTTCAACCCTTTAAATCATCCTGCGGCAGTATTTGGGTCAGCTGCAATTTGACATTATTATTTGGCGGAAAATTCTAAATTTTTAATTTGATGCTCGTTACTAGCGTCTGCAAAACATCATCAGCTGTTAATTGCTATAGTGTGAAAATATACTACCAGATGTCAAAACCATAAATAATTTGACCACAGCGGTCAGTTTTGTTCTAATCCCATAATCCTATTGAGCATTTTTCTCTTAATCCCTATGTACCGTTCAAGCACAATTTAACGAGCTTTGATAACAAAATGTTTATTCTACGTTCACTATAAAAAATGACATATTTTTATTATACAAAACAAAAATAGGCAAATACCAATTTCACATAACTGTGTGTAAAGTCGTGAGAGATGATATCTTACGCCAGTTTGGTCAACATGTATGATAATTATCTATTTCAAATATTCTTTAGATAATATTCAGCAATATAGAACTATAAGAATGATAATTATACAAAAAATTAATTGCAATAAATAAATAGTGGAATAAAAAAAAAAAAAAAATTAACAAATAGAAATTATAAGACAAATAGGAAAAGAATATGTCATACATTTAAGGTTTCTTTATATATTTAATAATATTCTTAATTTTTTAATATATTTGATGGTCCTTAAAAGGACCGTTTCATAAATTTTAATAAATCGACAAATGCGATTTAAAAAATTCATTTCTTTTTTGGCGAAGCTCGCTTTTTCAAACTTTTTGCTTTTGTTGTCTTAGGTTTAGGCGATTTAGGTTTTTTTGTTGGTGCTTTTGTGGTTTTTTTCGCTTTTGATGGTGATTTTGGCTTTACAACTTTTCTTGTAACAGTTTTCTTTTTTTCTAAGCTTGTTGTTGCTTTTTTAGCTTTTGGAGATTTTGTTACACTTGCTTTTTTAACTGTTGCAGGTTTTTTATCTAATTTTGTTGCAGCTTTAGTATTTGTAACTTTTTTCGGTTTTACAACAGATTTCTTTGTTACAGCAGTTGATGCAAGTTTAAATGAACCTGAAGCACCCTTACCTTTTGTTTGAACAAGTGCACCAGATGCTACACTAGATTTTATATATTTTTTAATAAAAGGTGAAAATTTTTCTGCATCAATCTTATATGTAGCCGAAATATATTTTTTTATTGCCTGAAGCGATGAGCCACCACGTTCTTTTAAATTTTGTATCGCATTATTAACCATAATAGCAGTTGAAGGATGAGAAGCTTTTGGACGATCACTCTTCTTTTTCTCTTTCTTAGCTGTTGCTTTTGGACTTGATTGTTGTTCAACACTAGTTGTTGCAATATCAGCCATTTCTGAATTGAAAAATATCAAATGATATATAATATATTCACAAATATTTAATAACACAAACCAACAATATTAAATTCAAGAACGTATCTAAATAATTTGTGTAGTTGAACAAAAACGAACGGAGGAGAAATGAACATGATGTGATGAGTGTGTTTGAGAACGGTCTAAAACTTGGATTTCGTGCGTTCATATTTATTTGTTAACTCTATTATATGTTTATTATAATAATTACACTATATTATTTGTATTCATATGATATTTTATAGTTTATATTAATGATATATTATCATTATATATAATTTTATTTATATCTTATTATGTTATTTTATCTTTTAACCGAATACTTACCTCTGAATATACATTTCAATATCATATTATTGTTTATTACTATTTATTCTTGAATATTTATACTATATTTATTACATACATATATTCTATACATACTACACTATATATTTATAATATTTTTATCTATTTCGTATTATATTTATAAGGAATATAGAATTTTTTATTCACTGTCATCATGTTCTTGCATACTATTCTTTGTATATTACTATAACCTTCAATATTTTTCTCATCTTATATATTAAATATTATAAATTTCATCTACATACATTTATTTTCTTTTTAAATATATTTTTCATCAATATTATTTTCTTTCTTCATTCAATTATAACCTAAAAATTTACAAACATTTTATATCTACACTTTTAATCACATACATTTATTTCAAAAATATCTTTATTTATTTAATAAAGCACACACAACACATTTCTTTATCAATTATCCATAATATATACATATATATGAATAAATCAATTTTATCCAAAAAATATCCATCAGCATCCTAGCCCTTTTTCACATTTTATAAAAAATATAAACTAATTATTATTAATACCATTAATGTCCAGTATTATAAAGGACACAGTGAACTTATTTTCAAAATAAATTTAATTTATTATAACAAATACTATTTGTATTATTATTATTTTCTATGAAAATAAAAGTATTGTTGTCAAAAAAAAAAAAAAACGACTGTCATTTCACTGAGTTGATTTTATTTACCTACATTGAAAATAAATTAATTTATTTTTTCTTTTATAATAATGGCCATGAATGTTATATTATTATATTGATCTTTATTTTTAGAATTTGACATATTTATCTCATTTTAATCTCCTATAATTTATAAAGAACATTACAAATAGAAAAGTAATTAAAATATGTAAAAAATCATGCATTCGGATTATATCTATAAAAAAAAATTATAATAAAAATGAATAAAATACATTTAAAGAAAGAGTTAAATTCAAATAGGTATAATAATATATTAATATTCTTTTTTTATAAAATTCATATTTTGTGGCTCTTAAAAGAGCCGATTTTTTTCAATTTTATCAATATAATATTGATATTTAAGCACGTTCACCACGAATACGTCTTGCCAATTGTATATCTTTTGGCATAATTGTTACACGCTTAGCATGAATAGCACATAAATTGGTATCTTCAAATAATCCAACTAAATAAGCTTCACTTGCCTCTTGTAATGCCATAACAGCAGAACTTTGGAAACGTAAATCTGTTTTAAAATCTTGAGCAATCTCACGAACAAGACGTTGGAATGGTAATTTACGGATCAAAAGTTCTGTACTTTTTTGATAACGACGAATTTCACGCAAAGCAACAGTACCAGGCCTGTATCTATGTGGTTTTTTAACACCACCAGTTGCTGGTGCACTTTTACGAGCAGCCTTTGTAGCAAGTTGCTTACGTGGTGCTTTACCACCAGTAGATTTACGAGCAGTTTGTTTAGTACGCGCCATTTTTAATTTATATGTGTTAAACAATGTACAAGGTAATACATATAACAGTTTTAATAAAATTTTCTATAGGAAGTATTTATAATAAGGATGACCGTTAACCACAAACCAATAGCACCCATTGGTATAATGATTTCCCCTTCTCTTTTAGCTCTTAAGCTTCTTATAAATACGGTCAGAGAAATTGTGAAATTTTGTCGGTCGTCGGTCGTGCTTTTGTCGTCGGTCAGTCTGTTCTCTGCTCTCATCGAGGCAAGAACCCCGCTGCGCTCTACCTGGCAAAGCTTTCGCTGCGCTCTGACTGCATCAAGTGCTGTTACTGTAACAGTACTTGCTCTGCTCTTTTTGTGAAACACACTGACTTGCAAGCCTAGTGCCTCTGCATATATCATTTAACAACATCTTGGTTCCTGTAATCGTTGGTCTCAGGGATAGTGCAACCTCCGGGAGTCATTATCGGGCCCTCTGCACAGGGGTACAACGATTGCTTGAACTTTGATATTGAATCAAGACTTGACAAAGCACTAAGTTCTGTTACGTATAACAGTACTTATTCTGCTCTTTTTGTGAATTATTTCGACTTGCAAGCCCAGTGCCTCTGCATATATACATCACATAACAACATCCTAGTTTTTGCAAACGTTGGTCTCAGGGATAGTGCAACCTCCGGGAGTCATTATCGGGCCCTCTACACAGGGGTACAACGTTTGCTTGAACTTAGATATTGAATAAACGCTCGAACTATCTGAGTCATGAATCCAGCAGTTTTCAAGCTGGAAGAGCTGACGCGCAGAATCGCTTCGTATGACCAAAGGCCATGCCTGACTGAGAGAAGTGGTCTTACGTTGCGCGATCTGCAAGCTCAAAAAATAAAGCTTCTTGAAGCTGAGCTCAGCCGTAAGGAAAGCATCAATCCTTCGGCTCCCGAAGCTGGTACAGCCAAGGCTAAATCACCTGTTTCCGCAAGGAAAAGCCCAGCCGGTAAGGCTAAGTCGGCGGTGACAACTACCAAAAAGCCACGTGACTCTTCTGATGGTTCAGAGAGTCACAAGGACAAGAAACTCAAAGTATCTGAGTCACCAGACAAGTCGGATCTGCTGGATCGAGTAGGCAGTGAAGACTTGATGGAGACTGACTCGCAAGTTGCGAGCAGCTCCAGCTCTACAACTGATGGCTTTACTGTTGTTCAACACAGCAGTAAAAAACCAAAAGTTTCATCTGAGCCAGCACCACTCGTTCCTACTGGCAATAGGTTTACTCCTTTAGCGAGTGAACATGTTGAAACAAGAGCTGAAGCTGTGAAGTCGAGAGCTCCACCACCTATTTTTATCAAAAATATCACCTCATGGACTGCGGTCATGAGAGACATTCAGAGCGCGCAAATTAAGATAAAGTCGTCACGCACTACTGACGACGCGATTAAACTGCAGCCTGAATCTATAGATGACTATAGAAAGCTACAGGCGCAGCTCCGCGCTACAAGTGTAGAATTCTACACTTTTCGTTTGAAGAACGAGATTCCACTGCAAGTGGTAATCCGCGGCCTGCCGCTTCAAGTTGAGAGCGACGAAATTGTCGAGGCACTCAGAGCACAGAATTTGCCAGTAATAAAAGCGTATCGCTTCGGCAAATTCCAGAATCTTGTGGTCGTGCATCTTGAACGTAATGATGACGCACGTAAGATTTACGAGCTACATCACTTGCTCCATATTTCTGTCAAGGTAGAAGGCAAGAGACGTAATAAGACTCCAGGTCAATGTCACCGCTGCCAAGCATTTGGTCACTCATCTGCCGGTTGCAGCTTGGCTTGGCGTTGCGTTCGCTGTGGCGAAAGTCATGCTACTCACGCATGTGAGAACAAAAACAAGGAGTCGCACAAGGCCAAATGTGCAAACTGCAAAGAAGAGCACACTGCCAACTACAAAGGCTGTGCTTTCTTTCAGACAGCAGCGGAGAAAGCTAAAGCTCCTAGACTATTGAAGTCTCGCAAAAGAGATGAACGTACTTTCGCCCAGATCACAGCGTCAAAACCTACCAGGGCTGCTGACTCTGTAACAATAGCTGCTCAGCCTTCACCTGCTCCACCAGTCCTGGTAGACAAAACTGCAGAACTGCACTCTCAGACAACACAGAGCTGCTCTACCAAGTTTGTTGCCAAACCCAAAACAGTTAAACGTGCAATCGCTATAAAAAAGAAGGGTAAAAAGGCGCTAGCTCACGGAAAAGGCAAATCTGACAAGTCGGCTGATCTGACAGCCAACATTCTCCTTGAGCTGATAAGTAAGATTGACATCCAATCTATCTGTCAGACTCTGCTAACAGCTATAGATAGCTCAACAGAGTCAAACGCCAACATGAACCTATTGAAGATAGCTCTTCAAAATTTACCGACCATCTTAGCTCTGTTCAATCATGACAGTAAATAAGACAAGCGCTGCAAAAAATGTACGAATCATTGCCTGGAACTCTGATTCCTTGTCAAACAGAATCGAGGAACTCGAGGAGTTCCTATTTCGCTATCGAGTAGACGTAGCGTTGATAAGCGAGACAATGCTATCCAGCGATGTCAGAACGCCAAACGTACGTAACTTCCTGTGCTACAGGAAGGATCGTCCCACCAGAGGTGGAGGAACAGCAGTACTAGTCAAGCGTACACTAGATCACGTCCTGCTAGACACACCTGATTTGGTGAATCTGGAAGCATGCCAGATAGGTCTACAGGTCGCAGATATTGGCCTTGTTCGCTTGGTAGCTGTGTACAATCAGCCCCACAAGCAACTGCTTCATTCTGATCTCAGAAGTATCCTCAGCCAGGATAATCACCCTGTGATACTGGCTGGAGATCTCAACGCCAAGCATCCCGCATGGAACTGCAGAGTCCAAAACCCGCGAGGCAACAGCCTATACAAGTTTGCAGCAAGCAACCAGTTGCAAGTTATCGCCCCGGACGAACCGACTTACTTCAGCGGTATCGCAGGGCACACGCCAGATATCCTAGATATTGCGGTCTTGAAAGACATCCAGACTCATATCAGGATTGACACGGTGAATGAAATGTCTTCCCGTCATAATCCCATTATTATTGACGTAGCAACTGGGGTCGATGAGGGTGTACAAAACCCAAAAAGACACACGGATTGGCAACAGTTTAGTAAAATACTGGATGATGATCTTGGTCCCATCCCTGTGATTTCTAACACAGCTGATATAGATCAGGCTACTCGACAGCTCACAATCAAAATTCAGAATGCCATCAAAAAAGCTTCCTACGTGTCCAAAAGGAAGTTCAAAAGTCCTGCGCTACCAGCTCACATTGTGCAGCTTATCAGACTGAGGAGACAAGCCAAACAAATCTGGCAGCGCTCTTGTGCTCCAGACGACAAACGCACGTATAACCGTCTCAGCACACAGATACGTGACGCAATCAAGCAGCACAAAAACGAGCAATGGAGAATTTCCATAGAGGCTGCCAATGACGACGATACGCGTTATTGGCGCATTAGTAAGAGCCTACGGAGCAAGAGAGCTCCGGTCAGGGAGATTCACGGCCCAAACGGCATAGCTTACTCGGCTTCTGAGAAATCAGAAGCTATCGCCAACAGCCTGGAGACTCAATGCTCTCCAAACTACGACCACGCAGACTTTGAGTTCATCAGACAAACTCATCGGCAAGTCAAAGCTGAAACAAGTCAAGTGGATACGTTACACGTTGACTTCGCAACTCCACAGGAAGTTGGCGATATCCTAGCTAAGCTCAAAGCTAAAAAAGCTCCAGGGCCAGACGATATATCGGCCGGTGCACTAAAAGCGCTCCCAACAAAAGCTGTGGTCGCACTCACAAACATAATCAACGGGATTCTCAGGCTCAACCACTTCCCTGACGAGTGGAAGAAAGCCATCGTAGTGGCAATTCCCAAACCAGGGAAGAGTCTGAAACTCCCTGAAAATTATCGACCCATCAGCCTGCTCAACATCTTAGCAAAAGCAGCTGAGAAAGTAATACTCATCCGCTTGCAGAAAGCTACGGAAGAGCTGAGTATCATTCCTAACGAGCAGTTTGGGTTTAGAAATAACCACTCCACGACCCACCAGCTAGTTAGAGTTGTGGATCATGTCACAGCTGGATTCAGCCATGGCAAAGCAACAGGAGCAGTGCTCCTAGATGTTGCTAAAGCGTTTGATAAAGTCTGGCATCAAGGCCTACTTATCAAACTACTGGACTATGGTTACCCACTTTACCTAGTGAAAACCATCCAGTCATATCTACGGAATAGAACCTTCAGAGTCAAATTTCAAGGTGCACTGTCAACCGAAAAACAAATAGCAGCAGGTGTGGCTCAAGGCTCTTTGCTTTCGCCACTGCTATTCAATATCTATGTGAGCGACATGCCTAGACCAGCAGGCTCGACTGAAATTGCGCAATACGCTGATGACACGGCGGTTATACACAGCAGTCGTTGTCCAAAACTTATTACGTCCAATCTACAAGTTGCGGTAGATAAGCTGGAGGTCTGGTGCAAGAAGTGGAGAATTGCTGTAAATCCAGATAAAAGTACAGCAATTCTTATTACTCGCCGTAGACTCGCTCCCTATAGCGAGATACGCATGTTCGGCCGCCCTATCCCTTGGAGGGACAAGACAGTGTACCTTGGAATACACATTGACAAACGGATGAACCACCATCATCAAATTAACAACGCAGTTAATAAAGCTCGAAGCACGTTCATTAAGCTGATACCGCTGCTGGGTAGGAAGAGCTTCCTGACCCTCAACAATAAACTGCGGCTGTATACATCAATCATACGGCCGCAGATGCTATACGCTTCTGCTGCTTGGAACGGCGCAACGACCAAGCAGAAGAAAAAATTGCAAACGCTGCAAAATAAAGTGCTACGTTGCATTGTGGACGCACAACGCTACGTCAGAAATGAGGTCATCCACAAAGACCTCAAAATCGAGACCGTGGAAAACTTCATACGCAAAGATGCGGTAAAGCTTTTCTCGCTGATGGAGCAACATCATAATCCACTAGCTCGTGCAGCAGTGGACTATGATGAAAACCAGCCCTCAAAATATTGCGTCAGGCCGAAGCATATTTTGAAGGCCGGAAAGTAGTCAAAGCCGCAGTAAACTAGAGCGGTACCAAGCTTTCTCGCCGAAGAAAGCGCTGAAATAGGTACAAGAGAGCCCTAGGCTCAGAAACCTTCAAATGAAACAAACAGGTTGTGAAATTTTGTCAATTATCCTGATTAAGTGTATTGTATACTTTAATTTGTAATAATGACTGGACGTGGTAAAGGCGGTAAAGGTTTAGGAAAAGGTGGTGCAAAACGTCATCGTAAGGTATTACGTGATAACATCCAAGGTATTACCAAGCCTGCAATTAGACGTTTAGCACGTCGTGGTGGTGTAAAACGTATATCCGGATTAATCTATGAAGAAACACGCGGTGTATTGAAAGTATTTCTAGAAAATGTTATTAGAGATGCTGTAACATATACTGAACATGCTAAAAGAAAAACTGTAACCGCTATGGATGTTGTTTATGCTTTAAAACGTCAAGGTCGTACTTTGTACGGTTTTGGTGGTTAAATACATATTTATATGTGTTTAATATAATGGAAAAAAAGGCCCTTTTAAGGGCCACAAAATAAATTTAAAAAAAGAAAAGAATTATTATTAATATACATATAATTTTTATTATTAGATACTATAATTTATTACAATATTAGTTAATAAACAATATAAATTATATTATTTCATCAAATTCTAAATAAGAATATAAATTGAATATTAATTGTTATAAAACAATAATCAGGTTGATCATTTAAAAAACTAAAAATATGAACTATTTCAGAGCCCATGCCTAGTACAATTTTTACCTAGCTAGATTATTAAGTCAAGCTTAGGATAAACTAACAACGGGCCATTAATGAATATATTATTATAATAGGATTAATCAAAGAAAACTCCAAGAATTAGATAAATATTATTGAATTTAATTTATATTTAATTAAATTAAACTGAATTCACATAAATCAAGTTTTTGTTTATTATTATTTTACCCGGATTATAATGAAATTAAATTAAACAATTATATAATAAATATAATATTCTTATTTTTCAATAATAATTTGTGGCTCTGAAAAGAGCCGATTTTTTTCATAGAATGTAAATAACATGATAATTTATTTACTTTGAGCTTGTATATTTAGTTACAGCTTTTGTTCCTTCACTTACAGCATGTTTTGCAAGTTCACCAGGCAATAAAAGACGAACAGCTGTTTGTATTTCACGACTAGTAATTGTTGAACGTTTATTATAATGTGCTAAACGAGAAGCTTCAGCTGCAATACGTTCAAATATATCATTAACAAAACTGTTCATGATACTCATTGCCTTACTAGAAATACCAGTATCTGGATGTACTTGTTTTAACACTTTGTAAATGTACATTGCGTAACTTTCTTTCCTACGGCGTTTCTTCTTCTTATCATCCTTGGATATATTCTTTTGAGCTTTACCAGCTTTCTTAGCTGCTTTACCACTTGCTTTTGGCGGCATAATGTCTAAACAATTATACTTGAATAGACAATAGACAAGTAAATCTTAAAAAAACCGTACATATTTCAATCATTTTATATACTTTATAATAGTTACATAAACTCCTCCTTACGGTAACTGTATAGAGTATGGTTTGTATGTGTAACACTCATGCAACACGCTACGCTATTCGCTCAAACGTTGATCTACAATGGAGAACGGTCATATCTCTTACTGGCTTTAACTATAAAAACAGTAAAATTTGTGAAATTTTTAAAATAATATAATATTATTACTTACTTAATTTTATTAAGTGATTAATTAAATAATATTAAAGATGTCTGGTCGTGGTAAAGGTGGCAAAGTTAAAGGAAAGGCAAAGAGTCGTTCTAATCGTGCTGGATTACAATTTCCAGTTGGTCGTATACATAGATTATTGCGTAAAGGTAATTATGCAGAACGTGTTGGTGCTGGTGCTCCTGTATATTTAGCTGCTGTTATGGAATATTTGGCTGCTGAAGTACTTGAACTTGCCGGTAATGCTGCACGTGACAATAAAAAAACTAGAATTATTCCACGTCATCTACAATTAGCTATTCGTAATGACGAAGAATTAAATAAGCTATTATCAGGTGTTACAATTGCACAAGGTGGTGTACTGCCAAACATTCAGGCTGTATTATTGCCTAAGAAGACAGAAAAATCAACATAAATTATTGTTATTCATAACAATAAACAAAACGGTCCTTTTAAGGACCACAAATCATGTTTTATAAATAAAGAATTAATAATATTTATATTATATAATAATCACATTTTCTTTAGGAGATTATAAAAACACTTGCTAGTTTTGTGGCCATAATATTTTACTTTTCTTATTTTGCTTGTACCTACACATCTGTCATATTTTATTATTATGGTACATACCTGTTCAATATAATTTACATGAACACATTCACCTACCTACATAGACAGTTTGATGATTTTTACAATGATTACATTTATTGTCGAAATGCATATTATAATTTTCTTTCATTAATCTCACTCTCACTGCTATTTCTTGTATATCTAAAAAATTAAAAACACATTTTATTTAAATGATTGTTAAATTAATAGATGTTATAATAAAATATATGAATTATAAACACTTACATGTTATAATAATCACAAATGAATATGATATAATTATAAATTATATTTATAACGTTAGTTTAAATATTTACATTTGACAGATGATAAGGTTACATTCACAAAATATTCACTTGTAGTCTGATGACACATAAATATAATATTATCCCCTAAGACCGAAATTAAAAGTCCCTAAAAATAAGAACAAAACTTCCTAAATTGACATTATAAAAAAAAAAATATATTATAAGGTATTTTAGTAGTGTTATATTATATTTTATATTAAAGTATATATTCTTTGAACTCAAATAAATTAATATAAACAAAATAAAATACTTATAGATATTAAATATATTTAAATTGATCAGCTGTCTGTTGCTTATTTAGAAAACTTACCAATAGATGTCATAAATATCATCAAATTAAAATGACAAACAAAATATTAATGTATATAAATTCTTGAAATTCAAATAAATTATTGTAATTTAAATAAAACACTGATAGGTATTAAATATTTATAAATTGGTCAGCTGTCAGTTCCTTGGTTGGGAAACACACCAATAGATGGCATAAATGACATCAAATTAGAATGACAAATAAAGTTATTTTATTATTTTATTTATTTTTTTTTTTTTTATATATTAAATTTAGAGAAACTAGCCCCTTAATAGCTAATTATGCAAAATAATTGTTAAATTATTGATCGAATCAAAAAAAAAAACTTGTTTACACTAGTATTGCATATAAAAATATTTTTCTATAGTCATTAACTACCATTGATGCTACGAGCATGAATTCACAACTTAAATTGAAACGTGAAAAAAATTTAACTTGTCCGTAGAAAGAATATATTTAACTCTCTTTCTCTCTCACTCACTATTTCTCGCTACCTACCCCTCTTCACCCCCCCCCCCCCCCCACTGCCCCCCATAGCGATCCTTCAACCCTTTAAATCATCCTGCGGCAGTATTTGGGTCAGCTGCAATTTGACATTATTATTTGGCGGAAAATTCTAAATTTTTAATTTGATGCTCGTTACTAGCGTCTGCAAAACATCATCAGCTGTTAATTGCTATAGTGTGAAAATATACTACCAGATGTCAAAACCATAAATAATTTGACCACAGCGGTCAGTTTTGTTCTAATCCCATAATCCTATTGAGCATTTTTCTCTTAATCCCTATGTACCGTTCAAGCACAATTTAACGAGCTTTGATAACAAAATGTTTATTCTACGTTCACTATAAAAAATGACATATTTTTATTATACAAAACAAAAATAGGCAAATACCAATTTCACATAACTGTGTGTAAAGTCGTGAGAGATGATATCTTACGCCAGTTTGGTCAACATGTATGATAATTATCTATTTCAAATATTCTTTAGATAATATTCAGCAATATAGAACTATAAGAATGATAATTATACAAAAAATTAATTGCAATAAATAAATAGTGGAATAAAAAAAAAAAAAAAATTAACAAATAGAAATTATAAGACAAATAGGAAAAGAATATGTCATACATTTAAGGTTTCTTTATATATTTAATAATATTCTTAATTTTTTAATATATTTGATGGTCCTTAAAAGGACCGTTTCATAAATTTTAATAAATCGACAAATGCGATTTAAAAAATTCATTTCTTTTTTGGCGAAGCTCGCTTTTTCAAACTTTTTGCTTTTGTTGTCTTAGGTTTAGGCGATTTAGGTTTTTTTGTTGGTGCTTTTGTGGTTTTTTTCGCTTTTGATGGTGATTTTGGCTTTACAACTTTTCTTGTAACAGTTTTCTTTTTTTCTAAGCTTGTTGTTGCTTTTTTAGCTTTTGGAGATTTTGTTACACTTGCTTTTTTAACTGTTGCAGGTTTTTTATCTAATTTTGTTGCAGCTTTAGTATTTGTAACTTTTTTCGGTTTTACAACAGATTTCTTTGTTACAGCAGTTGATGCAAGTTTAAATGAACCTGAAGCACCCTTACCTTTTGTTTGAACAAGTGCACCAGATGCTACACTAGATTTTATATATTTTTTAATAAAAGGTGAAAATTTTTCTGCATCAATCTTATATGTAGCCGAAATATATTTTTTTATTGCCTGAAGCGATGAGCCACCACGTTCTTTTAAATTTTGTATCGCATTATTAACCATAATAGCAGTTGAAGGATGAGAAGCTTTTGGACGATCACTCTTCTTTTTCTCTTTCTTAGCTGTTGCTTTTGGACTTGATTGTTGTTCAACACTAGTTGTTGCAATATCAGCCATTTCTGAATTGAAAAATATCAAATGATATATAATATATTCACAAATATTTAATAACACAAACCAACAATATTAAATTCAAGAACGTATCTAAATAATTTGTGTAGTTGAACAAAAACGAACGGAGGAGAAATGAACATGATGTGATGAGTGTGTTTGAGAACGGTCTAAAACTTGGATTTCGTGCGTTCATATTTATTTGTTAACTCTATTATATGTTTATTATAATAATTACACTATATTATTTGTATTCATATGATATTTTATAGTTTATATTAATGATATATTATCATTATATATAATTTTATTTATATCTTATTATGTTATTTTATCTTTTAACCGAATACTTACCTCTGAATATACATTTCAATATCATATTATTGTTTATTACTATTTATTCTTGAATATTTATACTATATTTATTACATACATATATTCTATACATACTACACTATATATTTATAATATTTTTATCTATTTCGTATTATATTTATAAGGAATATAGAATTTTTTATTCACTGTCATCATGTTCTTGCATACTATTCTTTGTATATTACTATAACCTTCAATATTTTTCTCATCTTATATATTAAATATTATAAATTTCATCTACATACATTTATTTTCTTTTTAAATATATTTTTCATCAATATTATTTTCTTTCTTCATTCAATTATAACCTAAAAATTTACAAACATTTTATATCTACACTTTTAATCACATACATTTATTTCAAAAATATCTTTATTTATTTAATAAAGCACACACAACACATTTCTTTATCAATTATCCATAATATATACATATATATGAATAAATCAATTTTATCCAAAAAATATCCATCAGCATCCTAGCCCTTTTTCACATTTTATAAAAAATATAAACTAATTATTATTAATACCATTAATGTCCAGTATTATAAAGGACACAGTGAACTTATTTTCAAAATAAATTTAATTTATTATAACAAATACTATTTGTATTATTATTATTTTCTATGAAAATAAAAGTATTGTTGTCAAAAAAAAAAAAAACGACTGTCATTTCACTGAGTTGATTTTATTTACCTACATTGAAAATAAATTAATTTATTTTTTCTTTTATAATAATGGCCATGAATGTTATATTATTATATTGATCTTTATTTTTAGAATTTGACATATTTATCTCATTTTAATCTCCTATAATTTATAAAGAACATTACAAATAGAAAAGTAATTAAAATATGTAAAAAATCATGCATTCGGATTATATCTATAAAAAAAAATTATAATAAAAATGAATAAAATACATTTAAAGAAAGAGTTAAATTCAAATAGGTATAATAATATATTAATATTCTTTTTTTATAAAATTCATATTTTGTGGCTCTTAAAAGAGCCGATTTTTTTCAATTTTATCAATATAATATTGATATTTAAGCACGTTCACCACGAATACGTCTTGCCAATTGTATATCTTTTGGCATAATTGTTACACGCTTAGCATGAATAGCACATAAATTGGTATCTTCAAATAATCCAACTAAATAAGCTTCACTTGCCTCTTGTAATGCCATAACAGCAGAACTTTGGAAACGTAAATCTGTTTTAAAATCTTGAGCAATCTCACGAACAAGACGTTGGAATGGTAATTTACGGATCAAAAGTTCTGTACTTTTTTGATAACGACGAATTTCACGCAAAGCAACAGTACCAGGCCTGTATCTATGTGGTTTTTTAACACCACCAGTTGCTGGTGCACTTTTACGAGCAGCCTTTGTAGCAAGTTGCTTACGTGGTGCTTTACCACCAGTAGATTTACGAGCAGTTTGTTTAGTACGCGCCATTTTTAATTTATATGTGTTAAACAATGTACAAGGTAATACATATAACAGTTTTAATAAAATTTTCTATAGGAAGTATTTATAATAAGGATGACCGTTAACCACAAACCAATAGCACCCATTGGTATAATGATTTCCCCTTCTCTTTTAGCTCTTAAGCTTCTTATAAATACGGTCAGAGAAATTGTGAAATTTTGTCAATTATCCTGATTAAGTGTATTGTATACTTTAATTTGTAATAATGACTGGACGTGGTAAAGGCGGTAAAGGTTTAGGAAAAGGTGGTGCAAAACGTCATCGTAAGGTATTACGTGATAACATCCAAGGTATTACCAAGCCTGCAATTAGACGTTTAGCACGTCGTGGTGGTGTAAAACGTATATCCGGATTAATCTATGAAGAAACACGCGGTGTATTGAAAGTATTTCTAGAAAATGTTATTAGAGATGCTGTAACATATACTGAACATGCTAAAAGAAAAACTGTAACCGCTATGGATGTTGTTTATGCTTTAAAACGTCAAGGTCGTACTTTGTACGGTTTTGGTGGTTAAATACATATTTATATGTGTTTAATATAATGGAAAAAAAGGCCCTTTTAAGGGCCACAAAATAAATTTAAAAAAAGAAAAGAATTATTATTAATATACATATAATTTTTATTATTAGATACTATAATTTATTACAATATTAGTTAATAAACAATATAAATTATATTATTTCATCAAATTCTAAATAAGAATATAAATTGAATATTAATTGTTATAAAACAATAATCAGGTTGATCATTTAAAAAACTAAAAATATGAACTATTTCAGAGCCCATGCCTAGTACAATTTTTACCTAGCTAGATTATTAAGTCAAGCTTAGGATAAACTAACAACGGGCCATTAATGAATATATTATTATAATAGGATTAATCAAAGAAAACTCCAAGAATTAGATAAATATTATTGAATTTAATTTATATTTAATTAAATTAAACTGAATTCACATAAATCAAGTTTTTGTTTATTATTATTTTACCCGGATTATAATGAAATTAAATTAAACAATTATATAATAAATATAATATTCTTATTTTTCAATAATAATTTGTGGCTCTGAAAAGAGCCGATTTTTTTCATAGAATGTAAATAACATGATAATTTATTTACTTTGAGCTTGTATATTTAGTTACAGCTTTTGTTCCTTCACTTACAGCATGTTTTGCAAGTTCACCAGGCAATAAAAGACGAACAGCTGTTTGTATTTCACGACTAGTAATTGTTGAACGTTTATTATAATGTGCTAAACGAGAAGCTTCAGCTGCAATACGTTCAAATATATCATTAACAAAACTGTTCATGATACTCATTGCCTTACTAGAAATACCAGTATCTGGATGTACTTGTTTTAACACTTTGTAAATGTACATTGCGTAACTTTCTTTCCTACGGCGTTTCTTCTTCTTATCATCCTTGGATATATTCTTTTGAGCTTTACCAGCTTTCTTAGCTGCTTTACCACTTGCTTTTGGCGGCATAATGTCTAAACAATTATACTTGAATAGACAATAGACAAGTAAATCTTAAAAAAACCGTACATATTTCAATCATTTTATATACTTTATAATAGTTACATAAACTCCTCCTTACGGTAACTGTATAGAGTATGGTTTGTATGTGTAACACTCATGCAACACGCTACGCTATTCGCTCAAACGTTGATCTACAATGGAGAACGGTCATATCTCTTACTGGCTTTAACTATAAAAACAGTAAAATTTGTGAAATTTTTAAAATAATATAATATTATTACTTACTTAATTTTATTAAGTGATTAATTAAATAATATTAAAGATGTCTGGTCGTGGTAAAGGTGGCAAAGTTAAAGGAAAGGCAAAGAGTCGTTCTAATCGTGCTGGATTACAATTTCCAGTTGGTCGTATACATAGATTATTGCGTAAAGGTAATTATGCAGAACGTGTTGGTGCTGGTGCTCCTGTATATTTAGCTGCTGTTATGGAATATTTGGCTGCTGAAGTACTTGAACTTGCCGGTAATGCTGCACGTGACAATAAAAAAACTAGAATTATTCCACGTCATCTACAATTAGCTATTCGTAATGACGAAGAATTAAATAAGCTATTATCAGGTGTTACAATTGCACAAGGTGGTGTACTGCCAAACATTCAGGCTGTATTATTGCCTAAGAAGACAGAAAAATCAACATAAATTATTGTTATTCATAACAATAAACAAAACGGTCCTTTTAAGGACCACAAATCATGTTTTATAAATAAAGAATTAATAATATTTATATTATATAATAATCACATTTTCTTTAGGAGATTATAAAAACACTTGCTAGTTTTGTGGCCATAATATTTTACTTTTCTTATTTTGCTTGTACCTACACATCTGTCATATTTTATTATTATGGTACATACCTGTTCAATATAATTTACATGAACACATTCACCTACCTACATAGACAGTTTGATGATTTTTACAATGATTACATTTATTGTCGAAATGCATATTATAATTTTCTTTCATTAATCTCACTCTCACTGCTATTTCTTGTATATCTAAAAAATTAAAAACACATTTTATTTAAATGATTGTTAAATTAATAGATGTTATAATAAAATATATGAATTATAAACACTTACATGTTATAATAATCACAAATGAATATGATATAATTATAAATTATATTTATAACGTTAGTTTAAATATTTACATTTGACAGATGATAAGGTTACATTCACAAAATATTCACTTGTAGTCTGATGACACATAAATATAATATTATCCCCTAAGACCGAAATTAAAAGTCCCTAAAAATAAGAACAAAACTTCCTAAATTGACATTATAAAAAAAAAAATATATTATAAGGTATTTTAGTAGTGTTATATTATATTTTATATTAAAGTATATATTCTTTGAACTCAAATAAATTAATATAAACAAAATAAAATACTTATAGATATTAAATATATTTAAATTGATCAGCTGTCTGTTGCTTATTTAGAAAACTTACCAATAGATGTCATAAATATCATCAAATTAAAATGACAAACAAAATATTAATGTATATAAATTCTTGAAATTCAAATAAATTATTGTAATTTAAATAAAACACTGATAGGTATTAAATATTTATAAATTGGTCAGCTGTCAGTTCCTTGGTTGGGAAACACACCAATAGATGGCATAAATGACATCAAATTAGAATGACAAATAAAGTTATTTTATTATTTTATTTATTTTTTTTTTTTTTATATATTAAATTTAGAGAAACTAGCCCCTTAATAGCTAATTATGCAAAATAATTGTTAAATTATTGATCGAATCAAAAAAAAAAACTTGTTTACACTAGTATTGCATATAAAAATATTTTTCTATAGTCATTAACTACCATTGATGCTACGAGCATGAATTCACAACTTAAATTGAAACGTGAAAAAAATTTAACTTGTCCGTAGAAAGAATATATTTAACTCTCTTTCTCTCTCACTCACTATTTCTCGCTACCTACCCCTCTTCACCCCCCCCCCCCCCCCACTGCCCCCCATAGCGATCCTTCAACCCTTTAAATCATCCTGCGGCAGTATTTGGGTCAGCTGCAATTTGACATTATTATTTGGCGGAAAATTCTAAATTTTTAATTTGATGCTCGTTACTAGCGTCTGCAAAACATCATCAGCTGTTAATTGCTATAGTGTGAAAATATACTACCAGATGTCAAAACCATAAATAATTTGACCACAGCGGTCAGTTTTGTTCTAATCCCATAATCCTATTGAGCATTTTTCTCTTAATCCCTATGTACCGTTCAAGCACAATTTAACGAGCTTTGATAACAAAATGTTTATTCTACGTTCACTATAAAAAATGACATATTTTTATTATACAAAACAAAAATAGGCAAATACCAATTTCACATAACTGTGTGTAAAGTCGTGAGAGATGATATCTTACGCCAGTTTGGTCAACATGTATGATAATTATCTATTTCAAATATTCTTTAGATAATATTCAGCAATATAGAACTATAAGAATGATAATTATACAAAAAATTAATTGCAATAAATAAATAGTGGAATAAAAAAAAAAAAAAAATTAACAAATAGAAATTATAAGACAAATAGGAAAAGAATATGTCATACATTTAAGGTTTCTTTATATATTTAATAATATTCTTAATTTTTTAATATATTTGATGGTCCTTAAAAGGACCGTTTCATAAATTTTAATAAATCGACAAATGCGATTTAAAAAATTCATTTCTTTTTTGGCGAAGCTCGCTTTTTCAAACTTTTTGCTTTTGTTGTCTTAGGTTTAGGCGATTTAGGTTTTTTTGTTGGTGCTTTTGTGGTTTTTTTCGCTTTTGATGGTGATTTTGGCTTTACAACTTTTCTTGTAACAGTTTTCTTTTTTTCTAAGCTTGTTGTTGCTTTTTTAGCTTTTGGAGATTTTGTTACACTTGCTTTTTTAACTGTTGCAGGTTTTTTATCTAATTTTGTTGCAGCTTTAGTATTTGTAACTTTTTTCGGTTTTACAACAGATTTCTTTGTTACAGCAGTTGATGCAAGTTTAAATGAACCTGAAGCACCCTTACCTTTTGTTTGAACAAGTGCACCAGATGCTACACTAGATTTTATATATTTTTTAATAAAAGGTGAAAATTTTTCTGCATCAATCTTATATGTAGCCGAAATATATTTTTTTATTGCCTGAAGCGATGAGCCACCACGTTCTTTTAAATTTTGTATCGCATTATTAACCATAATAGCAGTTGAAGGATGAGAAGCTTTTGGACGATCACTCTTCTTTTTCTCTTTCTTAGCTGTTGCTTTTGGACTTGATTGTTGTTCAACACTAGTTGTTGCAATATCAGCCATTTCTGAATTGAAAAATATCAAATGATATATAATATATTCACAAATATTTAATAACACAAACCAACAATATTAAATTCAAGAACGTATCTAAATAATTTGTGTAGTTGAACAAAAACGAACGGAGGAGAAATGAACATGATGTGATGAGTGTGTTTGAGAACGGTCTAAAACTTGGATTTCGTGCGTTCATATTTATTTGTTAACTCTATTATATGTTTATTATAATAATTACACTATATTATTTGTATTCATATGATATTTTATAGTTTATATTAATGATATATTATCATTATATATAATTTTATTTATATCTTATTATGTTATTTTATCTTTTAACCGAATACTTACCTCTGAATATACATTTCAATATCATATTATTGTTTATTACTATTTATTCTTGAATATTTATACTATATTTATTACATACATATATTCTATACATACTACACTATATATTTATAATATTTTTATCTATTTCGTATTATATTTATAAGGAATATAGAATTTTTTATTCACTGTCATCATGTTCTTGCATACTATTCTTTGTATATTACTATAACCTTCAATATTTTTCTCATCTTATATATTAAATATTATAAATTTCATCTACATACATTTATTTTCTTTTTAAATATATTTTTCATCAATATTATTTTCTTTCTTCATTCAATTATAACCTAAAAATTTACAAACATTTTATATCTACACTTTTAATCACATACATTTATTTCAAAAATATCTTTATTTATTTAATAAAGCACACACAACACATTTCTTTATCAATTATCCATAATATATACATATATATGAATAAATCAATTTTATCCAAAAAATATCCATCAGCATCCTAGCCCTTTTTCACATTTTATAAAAAATATAAACTAATTATTATTAATACCATTAATGTCCAGTATTATAAAGGACACAGTGAACTTATTTTCAAAATAAATTTAATTTATTATAACAAATACTATTTGTATTATTATTATTTTCTATGAAAATAAAAGTATTGTTGTCAAAAAAAAAAAAAAACGACTGTCATTTCACTGAGTTGATTTTATTTACCTACATTGAAAATAAATTAATTTATTTTTTCTTTTATAATAATGGCCATGAATGTTATATTATTATATTGATCTTTATTTTTAGAATTTGACATATTTATCTCATTTTAATCTCCTATAATTTATAAAGAACATTACAAATAGAAAAGTAATTAAAATATGTAAAAAATCATGCATTCGGATTATATCTATAAAAAAAAATTATAATAAAAATGAATAAAATACATTTAAAGAAAGAGTTAAATTCAAATAGGTATAATAATATATTAATATTCTTTTTTTATAAAATTCATATTTTGTGGCTCTTAAAAGAGCCGATTTTTTTCAATTTTATCAATATAATATTGATATTTAAGCACGTTCACCACGAATACGTCTTGCCAATTGTATATCTTTTGGCATAATTGTTACACGCTTAGCATGAATAGCACATAAATTGGTATCTTCAAATAATCCAACTAAATAAGCTTCACTTGCCTCTTGTAATGCCATAACAGCAGAACTTTGGAAACGTAAATCTGTTTTAAAATCTTGAGCAATCTCACGAACAAGACGTTGGAATGGTAATTTACGGATCAAAAGTTCTGTACTTTTTTGATAACGACGAATTTCACGCAAAGCAACAGTACCAGGCCTGTATCTATGTGGTTTTTTAACACCACCAGTTGCTGGTGCACTTTTACGAGCAGCCTTTGTAGCAAGTTGCTTACGTGGTGCTTTACCACCAGTAGATTTACGAGCAGTTTGTTTAGTACGCGCCATTTTTAATTTATATGTGTTAAACAATGTACAAGGTAATACATATAACAGTTTTAATAAAATTTTCTATAGGAAGTATTTATAATAAGGATGACCGTTAACCACAAACCAATAGCACCCATTGGTATAATGATTTCCCCTTCTCTTTTAGCTCTTAAGCTTCTTATAAATACGGTCAGAGAAATTGTGAAATTTTGTCAATTATCCTGATTAAGTGTATTGTATACTTTAATTTGTAATAATGACTGGACGTGGTAAAGGCGGTAAAGGTTTAGGAAAAGGTGGTGCAAAACGTCATCGTAAGGTATTACGTGATAACATCCAAGGTATTACCAAGCCTGCAATTAGACGTTTAGCACGTCGTGGTGGTGTAAAACGTATATCCGGATTAATCTATGAAGAAACACGCGGTGTATTGAAAGTATTTCTAGAAAATGTTATTAGAGATGCTGTAACATATACTGAACATGCTAAAAGAAAAACTGTAACCGCTATGGATGTTGTTTATGCTTTAAAACGTCAAGGTCGTACTTTGTACGGTTTTGGTGGTTAAATACATATTTATATGTGTTTAATATAATGGAAAAAAAGGCCCTTTTAAGGGCCACAAAATAAATTTAAAAAAAGAAAAGAATTATTATTAATATACATATAATTTTTATTATTAGATACTATAATTTATTACAATATTAGTTAATAAACAATATAAATTATATTATTTCATCAAATTCTAAATAAGAATATAAATTGAATATTAATTGTTATAAAACAATAATCAGGTTGATCATTTAAAAAACTAAAAATATGAACTATTTCAGAGCCCATGCCTAGTACAATTTTTACCTAGCTAGATTATTAAGTCAAGCTTAGGATAAACTAACAACGGGCCATTAATGAATATATTATTATAATAGGATTAATCAAAGAAAACTCCAAGAATTAGATAAATATTATTGAATTTAATTTATATTTAATTAAATTAAACTGAATTCACATAAATCAAGTTTTTGTTTATTATTATTTTACCCGGATTATAATGAAATTAAATTAAACAATTATATAATAAATATAATATTCTTATTTTTCAATAATAATTTGTGGCTCTGAAAAGAGCCGATTTTTTTCATAGAATGTAAATAACATGATAATTTATTTACTTTGAGCTTGTATATTTAGTTACAGCTTTTGTTCCTTCACTTACAGCATGTTTTGCAAGTTCACCAGGCAATAAAAGACGAACAGCTGTTTGTATTTCACGACTAGTAATTGTTGAACGTTTATTATAATGTGCTAAACGAGAAGCTTCAGCTGCAATACGTTCAAATATATCATTAACAAAACTGTTCATGATACTCATTGCCTTACTAGAAATACCAGTATCTGGATGTACTTGTTTTAACACTTTGTAAATGTACATTGCGTAACTTTCTTTCCTACGGCGTTTCTTCTTCTTATCATCCTTGGATATATTCTTTTGAGCTTTACCAGCTTTCTTAGCTGCTTTACCACTTGCTTTTGGCGGCATAATGTCTAAACAATTATACTTGAATAGACAATAGACAAGTAAATCTTAAAAAAACCGTACATATTTCAATCATTTTATATACTTTATAATAGTTACATAAACTCCTCCTTACGGTAACTGTATAGAGTATGGTTTGTATGTGTAACACTCATGCAACACGCTACGCTATTCGCTCAAACGTTGATCTACAATGGAGAACGGTCATATCTCTTACTGGCTTTAACTATAAAAACAGTAAAATTTGTGAAATTTTTAAAATAATATAATATTATTACTTACTTAATTTTATTAAGTGATTAATTAAATAATATTAAAGATGTCTGGTCGTGGTAAAGGTGGCAAAGTTAAAGGAAAGGCAAAGAGTCGTTCTAATCGTGCTGGATTACAATTTCCAGTTGGTCGTATACATAGATTATTGCGTAAAGGTAATTATGCAGAACGTGTTGGTGCTGGTGCTCCTGTATATTTAGCTGCTGTTATGGAATATTTGGCTGCTGAAGTACTTGAACTTGCCGGTAATGCTGCACGTGACAATAAAAAAACTAGAATTATTCCACGTCATCTACAATTAGCTATTCGTAATGACGAAGAATTAAATAAGCTATTATCAGGTGTTACAATTGCACAAGGTGGTGTACTGCCAAACATTCAGGCTGTATTATTGCCTAAGAAGACAGAAAAATCAACATAAATTATTGTTATTCATAACAATAAACAAAACGGTCCTTTTAAGGACCACAAATCATGTTTTATAAATAAAGAATTAATAATATTTATATTATATAATAATCACATTTTCTTTAGGAGATTATAAAAACACTTGCTAGTTTTGTGGCCATAATATTTTACTTTTCTTATTTTGCTTGTACCTACACATCTGTCATATTTTATTATTATGGTACATACCTGTTCAATATAATTTACATGAACACATTCACCTACCTACATAGACAGTTTGATGATTTTTACAATGATTACATTTATTGTCGAAATGCATATTATAATTTTCTTTCATTAATCTCACTCTCACTGCTATTTCTTGTATATCTAAAAAATTAAAAACACATTTTATTTAAATGATTGTTAAATTAATAGATGTTATAATAAAATATATGAATTATAAACACTTACATGTTATAATAATCACAAATGAATATGATATAATTATAAATTATATTTATAACGTTAGTTTAAATATTTACATTTGACAGATGATAAGGTTACATTCACAAAATATTCACTTGTAGTCTGATGACACATAAATATAATATTATCCCCTAAGACCGAAATTAAAAGTCCCTAAAAATAAGAACAAAACTTCCTAAATTGACATTATAAAAAAAAAAATATATTATAAGGTATTTTAGTAGTGTTATATTATATTTTATATTAAAGTATATATTCTTTGAACTCAAATAAATTAATATAAACAAAATAAAATACTTATAGATATTAAATATATTTAAATTGATCAGCTGTCTGTTGCTTATTTAGAAAACTTACCAATAGATGTCATAAATATCATCAAATTAAAATGACAAACAAAATATTAATGTATATAAATTCTTGAAATTCAAATAAATTATTGTAATTTAAATAAAACACTGATAGGTATTAAATATTTATAAATTGGTCAGCTGTCAGTTCCTTGGTTGGGAAACACACCAATAGATGGCATAAATGACATCAAATTAGAATGACAAATAAAGTTATTTTATTATTTTATTTATTTTTTTTTTTTTTATATATTAAATTTAGAGAAACTAGCCCCTTAATAGCTAATTATGCAAAATAATTGTTAAATTATTGATCGAATCAAAAAAAAAACTTGTTTACACTAGTATTGCATATAAAAATATTTTTCTATAGTCATTAACTACCATTGATGCTACGAGCATGAATTCACAACTTAAATTGAAACGTGAAAAAAATTTAACTTGTCCGTAGAAAGAATATATTTAACTCTCTTTCTCTCTCACTCACTATTTCTCGCTACCTACCCCTCTTCACCCCCCCCCCCCCCCACTGCCCCCCATAGCGATCCTTCAACCCTTTAAATCATCCTGCGGCAGTATTTGGGTCAGCTGCAATTTGACATTATTATTTGGCGGAAAATTCTAAATTTTTAATTTGATGCTCGTTACTAGCGTCTGCAAAACATCATCAGCTGTTAATTGCTATAGTGTGAAAATATACTACCAGATGTCAAAACCATAAATAATTTGACCACAGCGGTCAGTTTTGTTCTAATCCCATAATCCTATTGAGCATTTTTCTCTTAATCCCTATGTACCGTTCAAGCACAATTTAACGAGCTTTGATAACAAAATGTTTATTCTACGTTCACTATAAAAAATGACATATTTTTATTATACAAAACAAAAATAGGCAAATACCAATTTCACATAACTGTGTGTAAAGTCGTGAGAGATGATATCTTACGCCAGTTTGGTCAACATGTATGATAATTATCTATTTCAAATATTCTTTAGATAATATTCAGCAATATAGAACTATAAGAATGATAATTATACAAAAAATTAATTGCAATAAATAAATAGTGGAATAAAAAAAAAAAAAAAATTAACAAATAGAAATTATAAGACAAATAGGAAAAGAATATGTCATACATTTAAGGTTTCTTTATATATTTAATAATATTCTTAATTTTTTAATATATTTGATGGTCCTTAAAAGGACCGTTTCATAAATTTTAATAAATCGACAAATGCGATTTAAAAAATTCATTTCTTTTTTGGCGAAGCTCGCTTTTTCAAACTTTTTGCTTTTGTTGTCTTAGGTTTAGGCGATTTAGGTTTTTTTGTTGGTGCTTTTGTGGTTTTTTTCGCTTTTGATGGTGATTTTGGCTTTACAACTTTTCTTGTAACAGTTTTCTTTTTTTCTAAGCTTGTTGTTGCTTTTTTAGCTTTTGGAGATTTTGTTACACTTGCTTTTTTAACTGTTGCAGGTTTTTTATCTAATTTTGTTGCAGCTTTAGTATTTGTAACTTTTTTCGGTTTTACAACAGATTTCTTTGTTACAGCAGTTGATGCAAGTTTAAATGAACCTGAAGCACCCTTACCTTTTGTTTGAACAAGTGCACCAGATGCTACACTAGATTTTATATATTTTTTAATAAAAGGTGAAAATTTTTCTGCATCAATCTTATATGTAGCCGAAATATATTTTTTTATTGCCTGAAGCGATGAGCCACCACGTTCTTTTAAATTTTGTATCGCATTATTAACCATAATAGCAGTTGAAGGATGAGAAGCTTTT
>CAXDIG010000002.1:0-26702 GCA_963989225.1 Dromius quadrimaculatus
GTTGAAATCACGCTTTTTCGCGCAGATTTTCACAATCAAAAAGTTCATATTTCTATCCAGGATATCATAATATGTATGAATCCATTGACAAAAACATCATATTTCGTGTTTTCAGAGCGCTATCTGCAGTTATATGAAGTTTGAAATAAGTCAAAATTACCACATTCTGAGCAGCTTCAAAGTATCGCAAATCACATAAATCTATCCAATACAACATAATACGCATGAATCCGTCCTCGAATGCACAGAATTTTCCGTTTCCAGCGAGTTATCAGCGTTTTTTCTGAGTCTCGTTGAGAAGTTTTTGATGCTGTGAATCTGCTCAGAATCAAGATTTTGCTTCAAAAATGCGTTATATGGCAGAATCTAGCACCAAATACATCATATTTTGTGTTTTTAGAGTACTATTTTCATGCCCAGTTGCATGAACGTTCATTAGCTAAATAGTTCTTCAAAAATGAACAATATCAAATCGTATTTTTGACAGCAATGCTAAGCAACTGATTTGACGAATATATTTGATTTGATATTGTTCATTTTCAAAGAACTCTTTAGTAATTGCACGTCCATGCAACCAGGCCTCAGTATTACAAACTTTGGAATAAGTTGAAATCACGCTTTTTCGCGCAGATTTCCAAAATCAAAAAGTTCATATTCCTGTCCAGGACATCATAATATGTATGGATCCATCGACAAAAACATTATATTTCGTGTTTTCAGAGCGCTATATGCAGTTATATGAAGTTTGAAATTAGTCAAAATTACCACACTCTGAGCAGTTCCAAAGTATCGCAAATCACATAAATCTATCCAATACAACATAATACGCATGAATCCGTCCTCAAATGCACAAAATTCTGCGTTTCCAGCGAGTTATCAGCGTTTTATCTGAGTCTCGTTGAGAAATTTTTGATGCTGTAAATCAGCTCAGAATCAAGATTTTGCTTCAAAAATGCGTTATATGGCAGAATCTAGCACCAAATACATCATATTTTGTGTTTTTAGAGTGCTATTTTCAGTTCTACAAACTTTGGAATAAGTTGGAATAACGTTTTTCCGCGCAGATTTTCACAATCAAAAAGTTCATATTCCTATTCAGGACATCATAATAGTATGAATCCATCGACAAAAAGATCATATTCCGTGTTTCAGAGCGCTATCTGCAGTTATATGGAATTTGAAATAAGTCAAAACTACCACATTCTGAGCAGTTTCAAAGTATCGCAAATCTCATAAATCCATCCAATACAACATAATACGCATGGATTCGTCCTCGAATGCACAAAATTTTGATTTTCCAGCGAGTTATTAGCGTTTTTTCTGAGTCTCGTTGAGAAATTTTTGATGCTGGTAATCTGCTCAGAATCAAGATTTGCTTCAAAAATGCGTTATATGGCAGAATCTAGCACCAAATATACATCATATTTCGTGTTTTAAGAGTGCTATTTTTAGTTTAACGAACTTTGGAATAAGTTGAAATCACGCTTTTCGCGCAGATTTTCACGATCAAAAAGTTCATATTCCTATCCAGGACATCATAACATGTATGAATCCATCGACGAAAACATCATATTTCGTGTTTTCAGAGCGCTATCTGCAGTTATATGAAGTTTGGAATAAGTCAAAATTACCACATTCTGAGCAGTTCCAAAGTATCGCAAATACATGAATCTATCCAATACAACATAATACGCATGAATCCGTCCTCAAATGCACAGAATCTAGCGTTTCCAGCGAGTTATCAGCGTTTTTTCCGAGTCTCGTTGAGAAATTTTTGATGCTGTAAATCTGCTCAGAATCAAGATTTTGCTCAAAAATTGCGTTATATGGCAGAATCTAGCACCAAATACATCATATTTCGTGTTTTTTGAGTGCTATTCTCAGTTTTACAAACTTTGGAATAAGTTGAAATCACGCTTTTCCGCGCAGAATTTCACGATCAAAAAGTTCATATTCCTATCCAGGACATCATAATTCATATGAATCCATCGACAAAAACATCATATTTTGTGTTTTCAGAGCGCTATCTGCAGTTATATGAAATTTGAAATAAGTCAAAATTACCACATTCTGAGCAGTTTCAAAGTATCGCAAATCACATAAATCTATCCAATACAACATAATACGCATGAATCCGTCTCAAATGCACAAAATTTTGCGTTTCCAGCCAGTTATCAGGGTTTTTTCTGAGTCTCGTTGAGAAATTTTTGATGCTGTTAATCTGCTCAGAATCAAGATTTTGCCTAAAAAATGCGTTATATGGCAGAATCTAGCACCAAATACATCATATTTCGTGTTTTTAGAGTGCTATTTTCAGTTTTACAAACCTTGGAATAAGTTGAAATCACGCTTTTCCGCGCAGATTTTCATAATCAAAAAGTTCATATTCCTATCCAGGACATAATAGTATGTATGAATCCATCGACAAAAACATCATATTCTGAGCAGTTTCAAAGTATCCCGAATCACATAAATCTATCCAATACAATATAATAAGCATGAATCCGTCCTCAGATGCACAAAATTTTGCGTTTCCAGCGAGTTATCAGCGTTTTCTCTGAGTCTCGTTGAGAAATTTTTGATGCTGTAAATCTGCTCAAAATCAAGATTTTGCTCAAAAATTGCGTTATATGGCAGAATCTAGCACCAAATACATCATATTTCGTGTTTTCAGAGTGCTATTTTCAGTTTACAAACTTTGGAATAAGCTGAAATCACGCTCTTCCGCGCAGATTTTCACAATCAAAAAGTTCATATTCCTATCCAGGACATCATAATATGTATAAATCCATCGACAAAAGCATCATATTTTGTGTTTTCAGAGCGCTATCTGCAGTTATATGAAGTTTGAAATAAGTCAAAATTACCACATTCTGAGCAGTTTCAAAGTATCGCAAATCACATAAATCTATTCAATACAAAATAATACGCATGATCCGTAATCAAATGCACAAAATTTTGCGTTTCCAGCAAGTTATTGGCGTTTTTTCTGAGTCTCGTTGAGAAATTCTTGATGCTGTAAATCTGCTCAGAATCAAGATTTTGCTTCAGGAATGCGTTTATTTGGCAGAATCTAGCACCAAATACATCATATTTTGTGTTTTCAGAGTGCTATTCTAAGTTTTACAAACCTTGGAATAAGTTGAAATCACGCTTTTCCGCGCAGACTTTCACAATCAAAAAGTTTATATTCCTATCCAGGACATCATAATATGTATGAATTCATCGACAAAAACATCATATTTCATTTTTTCAGAGCGCTATCTGCAGTTATATATCCAGTACAACATAATACGCACGAATCCGTACTCAAATGCACAAAGTTCTGCGTTTCCAGCGAGTTATAGGCGTTTCTTCTGAGTCTCGTTGAGAAATTTTTGATGCTGTAAATCTGCTCAGAATCTAGATTTTGCTTCAGAAATGCGTTATGTGGCAGAATCTGACACCAAATACATCATATTTGGAGATTTTTAGAGTGCTATTCTCAGTTTTACAAACTTTGGAGTGAGTTGAAATCACGCTTTTCCGCGCAGATTTTCACAATCAAAAAGTTCATATTCCTATCCAGGACATCATGATATGTATGAATCCATCGACAAAAACATCATATTCCGTGTTTTCAGAGCGCTATCTGCAGTTATATGAAATTTGAAATAAGTCAAAATTACCACATGCTGAGCAGTTTCAATGTATCGCAAATCACATCAATCTATCCAGTACAACATAATACGCATGAATCCGTCCTCAAATGCACAAAATTTTGCGTTTCCAGCGAGTTATCGGCGTTTTTTCTGAGTCTCGTTGAGAAATTTTGATGCTTTAAATCTGCTCAGAATCAAGATTTTGCTTCAGAAATGCGTTATATGGCAGAATCTAGCAACAAATACATCATATTTCGTGTTTTTAGAGTGCTCTTCTCAGTTTTACAAACTTTGGAATAAGTTGAAATCACGCTTTTCCGCGCAGATTTTCACAATCGATAAGTTCAAATTCCTATCAGGGACATCATGATATGTATTAATCCATCGACAAAAACATCATATTTCATGTTTTCAGAGCGCTATCTGCAGTTATATGAAGTTTGAAATAAGTCAAAATTACGACATTCTGAGCAGTTTCAAAGTATCGCAAATCACATAAATCTATCCAATACAACATAATACGCATGAATCCGTCCTCAAATGCACAAAATTTTGCGTTTCCAGCGAGTTATCGGCCTTTTTTCTGAGTCTCGTTGAGAAATTTTTGATGCTGTAAATCTGCTCAGAATCGGGATTTTGCTTCAGAAATGCGTTATATGGCAGAATCTAGCACCAAATACATCAGAATTTGTGTTTTCAGAGTGCTATTCTCAGTTTTACAAACTTTGGAATAAGTTGAAATCACGCTTTTCCGCGCAGATTTTCACAATCAAAAAGTTCATATTCCTATCCAGGCCATCATGATATGTATGAATCCATCGACAAAAACATCATATTTCGTGTTTTCAGAGCGCTATCTGCAGTTATATGAAGTTTAAAATGGGTCAAAATTACCACATTCTGCGCGGTTTCAAAGTATCCCGAATCACATAAATCTATCCAATACAATATAATACGCATGAAGCCGTCCTCAGATGCACAAATTTTTGCGTTTCCAGCAAGTTATCAGCGTTTTTCCTGAGTCTCGTTGAGAGATTTTTGATGCTGTAAATCTGCTCAGAATCAAGATTTTGCTTAAAAATGCGTTATTTGGCAGAATCTAGCACCAAATACATCATATTTTGTGTTTTCAGAGTGCTATTCTGGAATAAGTTGAAATCACGCTTTTCCGCGCAGACTTTCACAATCAAAAAGTTCATATTCCTATCCAGGACATCATAATATGTATAAATTCATCGACAAAAACATCATATTTCATGTTTTCAGAGCGCTATCTGCAGTTATATAAAGTTTGAAATAAGTCAAAATTATCACATTCTGAGCATTTTCAAAGTATCGCAAATCACATAAATCTATCCAATACAACATAATACGCATGAATCCGTCCTCAAATGCACAAAATTTTGCGTTTCCAGCGAGTTATCAGCGTTTTTTTTGAGTCTCGTTAAGGAATTTTTGATGCTGTAAATCTGCTTAGAATCAAGATTCCGCTTTAAAAATGCGTTATATGGCGGAATCAAGCACCAAATACATCATATTTCGTGTTTTTAGGGTGCTATTTTCAGTTTTATAAACTTTGGAATAAGTTGAACTCACGCTGTCCGCGCAGATTTTCACAATCAAAAAGTTCATATTCCTATCCAGGATATCATGATATGTATGAATCCTCCGACAAAATTATCATATTTTGTGTTTTCAGAGCGCTATCTGCAGTTATATGAAGTATGAAATAAGTCAAAATTACCACTTTCTGAGCAGTTTCAAAGTATCGCAAAACACATAAATCTATCCAATACAACATGATACGCATGAATCCGTCCTCCAATGCACGGAATTTTGCGTTATCAGCGAGTTATTGGCGTTTTTTCTGAGTCTCGTTGAGAAATTTTTGATGCTGTGAATCTGCTCAGAATGAAGATTTTTTTCAAAAAATGCGCTATATGGCAGAATCTAGCACCATATACATCATATTTCGTGTTTTTAGAGTGCCATTTTCAGTTTTACAAACTTTGGAATGAGTTGAAATCACGCTTTTCCGCGCAGATTTTCACAATCAAAAAGATCATATTCCTATCCAAGACATCATAATATGTATGAATCCATCGACAAAAACATCATATTTCGTGTTTTCAGAGCGCCATCTGCAGTTATATGAAGTTTGAAATGAGTCAAAATTACCACATTCTGAGCAGTTTCAAAGTATCGCAAATCACATAAATCTATCCAATACAACATAATACGCATGAATCCGTCCTCAGATGCACAAAATTTTGCGTTTCCAGCAAGTTATCAGCGTTTTTCCTGAGTCTCGTTGAGAAATTTTTGATGCTGTAAATCTGCTCAAAATCAAGGTTTTGCTTAAAAATGCGTTATATGGCAGAATCTAGCACCAAATACATCATATTTCGTGTTTTCAGAGTGCTATTTCCAGTTTTACAAACTTTGGAATAGGCTGAAATCACGCTCTTCCGCGCAGATTTTCACAATCAAAAAGTTCATATTCCTATCCAGGACATCATAATATGTATGAATCCATCGACAAAAGCATCATATTTTGTGTTCTCAGAGCGCTATCTGCAGTTATACGAGATTTGAAATTAGTCAAAATTACCACATTCTGAGCAGCTTCAAAGTATCGCAAATCACATAAATCTATCCAATACAACATAATACGCATGATCCCGTGATCAAATGCACAAAATTTTGCGTTTCCAGCGAGTTATTGGCGTTTTTTCTGAGTCTTGTTGAGAAATTTTTGATGCTGTAAATCTGCTCAGATCAAAGATTTTGCTTCAGGAATGCGTTATTTGGCAGAATCTAGCACCAAATACATCATATTTTGTGTTTTCAGAGTGCTATTCTGAGTTTTACAAACCTTGGAATAAGTTGAAATCACGCTTTTCCGCGCAGACTTTCACAATCAAAAAGTTCATATTCCTATCCAGGACATCATAATATGTATGAATTCATCGACAAAAACATCATATTTCATGTTTTTAGAGCGCTATCTGCAGTTATATAAAGTTTGTAATAAGTCAAAATTATCACATTCTGAGCAGTTTCAAAGTATCGCAAATCTCATAAATCTATCCAATACAACATAATACGCATGATCCCGTAATCAAATGCACAAAATTTTGCGTTTCCAGCGAGTTATCGGCGTTTTTTCTGAGTCTCGTTGAGAAATTTTGATGCTTTAAATCTGCTCAGAATCTAGATTTTGCTTCAGAAATGCGTTATGTGGCAGAATCTGACACCAAATACATCATATTTGGAGATTTTTAGAGTGCTATTCTCAGTTTTACAAACTTTGGAGTGAGTTGAAATCACGCTTTTCCGCGCAGATTTTCACAATCAAAAAGTTCATATTCCTATCCAGGACATCATGATATGTATGAATCCATCGACAAAAACATCATATTCCGTGTTTTCAGAGCGCTATCTGCAGTTATATGAAATTTGAAATAAGTCAAAATTACCACATGCTGAGCAGTTTCAATGTATCGCAAATCACATCAATCTATCCAGTACAACATAATACGCATGAATCCGTCCTCAAATGCACAAAATTTTGCGTTTCCAGCGAGTTATCGGCGTTTTTTCTGAGTCTCGTTGAGAAATTTTGATGCTTTAAATCTGCTCAGAATCAAGATTTTGCTTCAGAAATGCGTTATATGGCAGAATCTAGCAACAAATACATCATATTTCGTGTTTTTAGAGTGCTCTTCTCAGTTTTACAAACTTTGGAATAAGTTGAAATCACGCTTTTCCGCGCAGATTTTCACAATCGATAAGTTCAAATTCCTATCAGGGACATCATGATATGTATTAATCCATCGACAAAAACATCATATTTCATGTTTTCAGAGCGCTATCTGCAGTTATATGAAGTTTGAAATAAGTCAAAATTACGACATTCTGAGCAGTTTCAAAGTATCGCAAATCACATAAATCTATCCAATACAACATAATACGCATGAATCCGTCCTCAAATGCACAAAATTTTGCGTTTCCAGCGAGTTATCGGCCTTTTTTCTGAGTCTCGTTGAGAAATTTTTGATGCTGTAAATCTGCTCAGAATCGGGATTTTGCTTCAGAAATGCGTTATATGGCAGAATCTAGCACCAAATACATCAGAATTTGTGTTTTCAGAGTGCTATTCTCAGTTTTACAAACTTTGGAATAAGTTGAAATCACGCTTTTCCGCGCAGATTTTCACAATCAAAAAGTTCATATTCCTATCCAGGCCATCATGATATGTATGAATCCATCGACAAAAACATCATATTTCGTGTTTTCAGAGCGCTATCTGCAGTTATATGAAGTTTAAAATGGGTCAAAATTACCACATTCTGCGCGGTTTCAAAGTATCCCGAATCACATAAATCTATCCAATACAATATAATACGCATGAAGCCGTCCTCAGATGCACAAATTTTTGCGTTTCCAGCAAGTTATCAGCGTTTTTCCTGAGTCTCGTTGAGAGATTTTTGATGCTGTAAATCTGCTCAGAATCAAGATTTTGCTTAAAAATGCGTTATTTGGCAGAATCTAGCACCAAATACATCATATTTTGTGTTTTCAGAGTGCTATTCTGGAATAAGTTGAAATCACGCTTTTCCGCGCAGACTTTCACAATCAAAAAGTTCATATTCCTATCCAGGACATCATAATATGTATAAATTCATCGACAAAAACATCATATTTCATGTTTTCAGAGCGCTATCTGCAGTTATATAAAGTTTGAAATAAGTCAAAATTATCACATTCTGAGCATTTTCAAAGTATCGCAAATCACATAAATCTATCCAATACAACATAATACGCATGAATCCGTCCTCAAATGCACAAAATTTTGCGTTTCCAGCGAGTTATCAGCGTTTTTTTTGAGTCTCGTTAAGGAATTTTTGATGCTGTAAATCTGCTTAGAATCAAGATTCCGCTTTAAAAATGCGTTATATGGCGGAATCAAGCACCAAATACATCATATTTCGTGTTTTTAGGGTGCTATTTTCAGTTTTATAAACTTTGGAATAAGTTGAACTCACGCTGTCCGCGCAGATTTTCACAATCAAAAAGTTCATATTCCTATCCAGGATATCATGATATGTATGAATCCTCCGACAAAATTATCATATTTTGTGTTTTCAGAGCGCTATCTGCAGTTATATGAAGTATGAAATAAGTCAAAATTACCACTTTCTGAGCAGTTTCAAAGTATCGCAAAACACATAAATCTATCCAATACAACATGATACGCATGAATCCGTCCTCCAATGCACGGAATTTTGCGTTATCAGCGAGTTATTGGCGTTTTTTCTGAGTCTCGTTGAGAAATTTTTGATGCTGTGAATCTGCTCAGAATGAAGATTTTTTTCAAAAAATGCGCTATATGGCAGAATCTAGCACCATATACATCATATTTCGTGTTTTTAGAGTGCCATTTTCAGTTTTACAAACTTTGGAATGAGTTGAAATCACGCTTTTCCGCGCAGATTTTCACAATCAAAAAGATCATATTCCTATCCAAGACATCATAATATGTATGAATCCATCGACAAAAACATCATATTTCGTGTTTTCAGAGCGCCATCTGCAGTTATATGAAGTTTGAAATGAGTCAAAATTACCACATTCTGAGCAGTTTCAAAGTATCGCAAATCACATAAATCTATCCAATACAACATAATACGCATGAATCCGTCCTCAGATGCACAAAATTTTGCGTTTCCAGCAAGTTATCAGCGTTTTTCCTGAGTCTCGTTGAGAAATTTTTGATGCTGTAAATCTGCTCAAAATCAAGGTTTTGCTTAAAAATGCGTTATATGGCAGAATCTAGCACCAAATACATCATATTTCGTGTTTTCAGAGTGCTATTTCCAGTTTTACAAACTTTGGAATAGGCTGAAATCACGCTCTTCCGCGCAGATTTTCACAATCAAAAAGTTCATATTCCTATCCAGGACATCATAATATGTATGAATCCATCGACAAAAGCATCATATTTTGTGTTCTCAGAGCGCTATCTGCAGTTATACGAGATTTGAAATTAGTCAAAATTACCACATTCTGAGCAGCTTCAAAGTATCGCAAATCACATAAATCTATCCAATACAACATAATACGCATGATCCCGTGATCAAATGCACAAAATTTTGCGTTTCCAGCGAGTTATTGGCGTTTTTTCTGAGTCTTGTTGAGAAATTTTTGATGCTGTAAATCTGCTCAGATCAAAGATTTTGCTTCAGGAATGCGTTATTTGGCAGAATCTAGCACCAAATACATCATATTTTGTGTTTTCAGAGTGCTATTCTGAGTTTTACAAACCTTGGAATAAGTTGAAATCACGCTTTTCCGCGCAGACTTTCACAATCAAAAAGTTCATATTCCTATCCAGGACATCATAATATGTATGAATTCATCGACAAAAACATCATATTTCATGTTTTTAGAGCGCTATCTGCAGTTATATAAAGTTTGTAATAAGTCAAAATTATCACATTCTGAGCAGTTTCAAAGTATCGCAAATCTCATAAATCTATCCAATACAACATAATACGCATGATCCCGTAATCAAATGCACAAAATTTTGCGTTTCCAGCGAGTTATTGGTGTTTTTTCTGAGTCTTGTTGAGAAATTTTTGATGCTGTAAATCTGCTCAGAATCAAGATACTGCTTTAAAAATGCGTTATATGGCAGAATCTAGCACCAAATACATCATATTTCGTGTTTTCAGGGTGCTATTTTCAGTTTCACAAACTTTGGGATGAGTTGTAATCACGCTGTCCGCGCAGATTTTCACAATCAAAAAATTAATATTCCTATCCAGGACATCATAATATGTATGAATCCATCGACCAAAACATTATATTTCGTGTTTGAAGAGCGCTATCTGCGGTTGTATGAAGTTTGAAATAAGTCAAAATTAACACATTCTGAGCAGTTCCAAAGTATCGCAAATCACATGAATCTATCCAATACAACATAATACGCATGAATCCGTCCTCAAATGCACAAAATTTTGCGTTTCCAGCGAGTTTTCGGCGTTTTTCCTGAGTCTCGTTGAAAAATTTTTGATGCTGAAAATCTGCTCAGAAACAAGATTTTGCTGCAGAAATGCGTTATATGGCAGAATCTAGCACCAAATACATCATATTTCGTGTTTTTAGAGTGCTATTCTCAGTTTTACAAACTTTGGAATAAGTTGAAATCACGCTTTTCCGCGCAGATTTTCACAATCTAAAAGTTCATATTCCTATCCAGGACATTATAATATGTATGAGTCCATCGACAAAAACATCATATTTTGTGTTCTCAGAGCGCTTTCTGCAGTTATATGAAATTTGAAATAAGTCAATATTACCACATTCTGAGCAGTTTCAAAGTACCGCAAATTACATAAATCTATCCAATACAACATAATACGCATGAATCCGTCCTCAAATGCACAGTCTCGTTGTGAAATTTTTGATGCTGTAAATCTGCTCAGAATCAAGATTTTGCTTAAAAAATGCGTGATATGGCAGAATCCAGCACCAAATACATCATATTTTGTATTTTTAGAGTGCTATTCCAAGTTTTACAAACTTTGGAATAGGTTGAAATCACGCTTTCCTGCGCAGATTTTCACAATCAAAAAGTTTATTCTCCTATCCAGGACATTGTGAGAATACCAGCGTTATGAAGTTCAATATTATTCATTTTATATGAAAATAGTTTACAATACAAGAAAATATATTTTAAGTATTATTGACAGTTATTTCAACTCACATTGTTTCACAACGACTACTCGGACTTAGTTTTCCAAATTACATAGTAACCAATATTCTCCCTCAATTTGAGAAACTTAGTCCAAAACGATATATAAACTCTTCGTGCTTCTTTGCTTGTAAACCCTTCGTTAATATATCTGCAATCATGGATCCAGTAGGTATGTATTCCAATTCATTTTTATCTTCTTGTAATGCTTGTCTCACAAAGTGATATCTTATATCTATATGCTTCGTTCTTCTGTGGACCATATGATTCGATGCGATAAATTGAGCTGACTGATTATCATTATATATAATCACAGCTGGTATTGTCTTCTTGTGCATAATTTCTTGCCTTAAGTTTTGTAGAAAAATTGCTTCTTTAGCTCCTTCAGTAATCGCCATATATTCCGCTTCTGTGCTTGAAAGTGCTACGGTAGGCTGCTTCTTACTCTCCCAAGAAATAGCACCACCGGCTAAATTGGAAATATATCCAGTGTAAGACTTTCTGTCTCCTTTATCACTACCCCAGTCTGCATCCACATATCCTTCTAATTCTTTTTCTGTTTTTCTATATGTCAGACTCCCATTGATTGATCCTTTCAGATATCTCAATATCCGCTTTGCAGATTTCCAGTGCTCTTCTCCAAAACAATTATTATATTGACTCAACACACTGACACTATGAGCAATGTCAGGTCTGGAACATACTGCCGAATACATCAAACTTCTTATCAAAACTCGATAGGGAAATTTCTCTAAATCAGGACTCACTTTTTTCTGAAGACTCAGCCCTGGTTCAATTGGAGTTGAGCATGGATTACAATTTTCCATTCCAAATTTGATCAACAGTTCTTCAATATATGCTTGCTGATCAAGATATATTACATTTTTATCTCTTCGTAATCACATACCTAGAATCTCTTTAGCAGCTCCAAGATCCTTCATTTTGAAAATCTTCATTAATTCTCCCTTTAAGAATGCAGTATCTACATCCATGTGATCAATTTCTAAGTCCTTTTCAGCTGCTGTGGCTAACAGTAATCGTAATAAGCTGTGACGTATTACAGGTGAAAAAGTTTCTTCATAATCTATTCCGTGTCTTTGACAACAACCTTTTGCCACAAGCCTCGCTTTATATCGAGTAATATTTCCATCTAAATCTCTTTTGATTCTAAATATCCATTTGCATTCTACTGGTTTAATATTCTTTGGCAAATCAACTAAAATCCATGCGTCATTTTCTTTGAATGAAGAATATTCTTTTTCCATAGCCTCTCTCCATTTTTCTGATTCTGAAGATGATAGAGCTTGCGCCACAGACATTGGAGTTGATTTACCAAACGCCAAATTACAGTTGTATTCCGAATATTTCACATCTGGTTTTCTGTTTCTTCCAGGATATCTTCTTTCTACTGCCTCTTCCCTTTGATCATTTCTTTTTTGCGTTTCTTCATCTTGAGAAATTCTTTCTTCTTCTTCATCTTGAGAAATTCTTTTTTTTTGTCTTTTCATTTTGGGAAATTCTTTCTTCAACTTCTTCATCTTGAGAAATTCTTCCTTCTTCTTCTTCATTCTGAGAAATTCTTTTTTCTACTTCTTCATCTTGAGAAATTCTTCTTTCGTCTTCATTTTGAGAAATTCTTTCTTCTACTCCTTCATTTTGAGAAATTCTTCTTTCTTCTTCATCTTGAAAAATTCTTTCTTCTTCTTCTAACTCATTCTTCAACTGATTCCAAATATTTTTCAGTTTGGAAATATGTGCTGCCATGTCATCTTCTGCTTATTTCTTGTATCCAAAAAATTCTGTACATAGATCGTAACTTTTATCTTCCATAGCTCCATCAAATAATCTATGAAGCTCTTGCCAAACTTCATAAGCTGTCTGATACCGCATCACTTTCTGTAGAGTGTCTTCCGTCATATTAATACTCAATAAGACCAATACACTGCTATCAGCCTTAGTAAATGCTGCTAAATCATTTTCATATTTTATTTTATCCGTTTTTCCATCTTCTAACTGCTGTGGCATTTTTGATTTTCCTTGAATCACTTCAAGTGCCCCAGGTATCCCTCGTTGAAAAACACTTATCTTATATTTCCATGTAGCCCAATTACTTTTTCCTTCTAACAATCCAACAAACTTCGTTGAATCCATATTTTTTCAAAAATAGCAGGAATTCAAACTGAGCTGGATAGTTTGACACTCAAAATAAATTTTTCACCATCACTAAAAGCAAGCGAATATAATACTATTTGACTTTTGAGAAATCTGGGCCCATAACCTGTGAGAATACCAGCGTTATGAAGTTAAATATTATTTATTTTATATGAAAATAGTTTACAATACAAGAAAATATATTTGAAGTATTATTGGCAGTTATTTCGACTTATAATGTTTTACAACGACTACTCGGACTAAGTTTTCAGAGCGCTGTCTGCAGTTATATGAAGTTTGGAATAAGTCTAAATTACTACATTTTGAGCAGTTTCAAAGTATCGCAAATAACATAGATCTATCCAATACAAATAAATATGTTTTATTGGGTTTAGGTTCTGTAATATATTAGAAACACAACGTTTCAACAGCAAAGTGCTGCCTTTTTCAAGTGAAAAGAAATATAAATATAAATAAACAAAATTGTCAAGACAACAAAAATAAAAATAAAAATAAAAGTACAAATCATAACTAGATTAATTTAAAATATATTAACTCCTAGGATCGTAGAGCTCTGCCTGTAATTGATGATTCAATATCCACAGGTCTTCAGGAGATAATAATGAAGGTCTAAATAGGGAAATTGTCAACTCCTTGTGGTTCTAGGTCAATCTGGCTCTACTCTTTTTGGTTTGGCGCATAACTGAACCATCCACATATCTTCAGGAGGTGGTGATGAAGTAACTCTTGCAAGTAGATTCGTAGATACAAATAACTTGAAATTATGAACAAATGATTGGTAGCCATGATCGATTAAGTTCATAACCAGTATTCAAATTCAAATTATTCGGTGATTTTTTAATTTCAATTGCTTCTCTTATAAGCCTCTTGAACCAATTGTTCTCTTTAGCCAGAAGCTTCGTATTATTGAAGTCAATGCCATGTAACTCTTGAATAGCATGCTCAGCCACAGCAGATTTTTCTGGATGGTTCAATCTTATATGACGAGAATGCTCTTTCAATCTTGTTTCTACAGTCCTCTTGGTTTGTCCAATATATACTTTGCCACATTGACAAGGAATCTTGTATATACCTGGATACTGTAGAGGAAATCTGTCTTTAACATTACCAATAAGATTTCGAATTTTCAAACTGGAAGTGTATGAAGTTTTAATGTCATATTTATGTAAAAGCCTTCCAATTTTATCTGTTATATTGGCTACGTAAGGTAATGTAACAAATATTTTCTTATTATTTGGATCTTGAACAGGTGGCGTAGAATTCTTCTGTCTGAGTGCTTTCTTAATCTGTGTTCTATTATATCCATTCTTCAAGAAAACATCATCCAAAAATTTGATTTCATCAGAAATACAACATAATACGCATGAATCCGTCCTCAAATGCACAGAATTTTGCGTTTCCAGTGAGTTATCACCGTTTTTCCTGAGTCTCGTTGAGCAATTTTTGATGCTGTTAATCTGCTCAGAATCAAAATTTTGCTTCAGAAATGCGTTCTATGGCAGAATCTAGCACCAAATACATCATATTTCGTGTTTTTAGAGTGCTATTTTCAGTCTTACAAACTCTGGAATAAGTTTAAATCACGCTTTTCCGCGCAGATTTTCACAATCAAAAAGTTCATATTCCTATCCGGGACATCATAATATGTATGAATCCATCAACAAAAACATCATATTCTGTGTTTTCAGAGCGCTATCTGCAGTTATATGAAGTATGAAATAAGTCAAAATTACCACATTCGGAGCAGTTTCAAAGTATCGCAAATCACATAAACCTATCCAATACTACATAATACGCATGAATCCCTCCTCAAATGCACAAAATTTTGCGTTTCCAGCGAATTATCAGCGTTTTTTCTGAGTCTCGTTGAGAAATTTTTGATGCTGTAAATCTGCTCAGAATCAAGATTTTGCTTCAAAAATGCCTTATATGGCAGAATCTTGCACCAAATACATCATATTTCGTGTTTTTAGATTACTATTTTCAGTCTTACAAACTTTAAAATAAGTTGGAATCACGCTTATCCGCGCAGATTTTCACAATCAAAAAGTTCATATTCCTATTCAGGACATCTTAATATGTATAAATGCATCGACAAAAACATCATATTTCGTGTTTTCAGAGCGCTATCTGCAGTTATATGAAATTTGGGATAAGTCAAAACTACCACATTCTGAGCAGTTTCAAAGTATCGCAAATCACATAAATGTATCCAATTCATCATATTACGCATGAATCCGTCCTCAAATGCACAAATTTCAGCGTTTCCAGCGAGTAATCAGCGTTTCTCCTAAGTCTCGTTGAGAAATTTTTGATGCTGTAAATCTGCTTAGAATCAAGATTTGCTTTAAAAATGCGTTATATGGCAGAATCTAGCACCAAATACATCATATTCCGTGTTTTTAGAGTGCTATTTTCAGTTTTACAAACTTTGGAATAAGTTGGAATCACGCTTTTCCGCGCGGATTTTCACGATCAAAAAGTTCATATTCCTATCCAGGACATCATAATATATATAAATCCATGGACAAAAACATCATATTTTGTGTTTTCAGAGCGCTATCTGCAGTTATATGAAATTTGAAATAAGTCAAAATTACCACATTCTGAGCAGTTTCAAAGTATCGCAAATCACATAAACCTATCCAATACTTCATAATACGCATGAATCCGTCCTCAAATGCACAAAATTTTGCGTTTCCAGGGAGTTATCAGCGTTATTTCTGAGTCTCGTTGAGAAATTTTTGATGCTGTAAATCTGCTCAGAATCATGATTTTGCTTCAAAAAGGCGTTATATGGCAGAATCTTGCACCAAATACATCATATTTCGTGTTTTTAGAGTGCTATTTTCAGTTTTACAAACTTTGGAATAAGTTGAAATCACGCTTTTCCGCGCAGATTTCCACAATCAAAAAGTTTATATTCCTATCCAGGACATCATAATATGTACGAATCCATCGACAAAAACATCATATTTCGTGTTTCCAGAGCGCTATCTGCAGTTGTATGAAGTTTGAAATAAGTCAAAATTACCACATTCTGAGCAGTTTCAAAGTATCGCAAATCAAATAAATCTATCCAATACAACATAATACGCATGAATCCGTCCTCGAATGCACAGAATTTTGCGTTTCCAGCGAGTTATTAGCGTTTTTTCGGAGTCTCGTTGAGGAATTTTTGATGCTGTAAATCTGCTCGGAATCAAGATTTGCTTAAAAAATGCGTTATATGGCAGAATCTAGCACCAAATACATCATATTTAGTGTTTTTAGAGTGCTATTTTCAGTTTTACAAACTTTAGAATAAGTTGAAATCAGGCTTTTCCGCGCGGAGTTTCACGATCAAAAAGTTCATATTCCTATCCAGGACATCATAATATATATGAATCCATCGACAAAAACATCATATTTTTTGTTTTCAGAGCGCTATCTGCAGTTATATGAAATTTGAAATAAGTCAAAATTACCACATTCTGAGCAGTTTCAAAGTATCGCAAATCACACAAATGTATCCAATTCATTATAATAGGCTTGAATCCGTCCTCAAATGCACAAAATTTGGCGTTTCCAGCGAGTAATCAGCGTTTTTTCTGAGTCTCATTGAGAAATTTTTGATGCTGTAAATCTGCTCAGAATCAAGATTTTGCTTTAGAAATGCGTTTTATGGCAGAATCTAGCACCAAATACATTATATTTCGTGTTTTTAGAGTGCTATTTTCAGTTCAACAAATTTTGGAATAGGTTGAAATCACGCTTTTCCGCGCAGATTTTCATAATCAAAAAGTTCATATTCCTATCTAGGTCATCATAATATGTATGAATCCTTCGACAAAAAAATCATATTCCGTGTTTTCAGAGCGCTATATGCAGTTATATGGAATTTGAAATAAGTCAAAACTACCACATTCTGAGCAGTTTCAAAGTATCGCAAATCACATAAATGTATCCAATACAACATAATACGCATGGATCCGTCCTCAAATGCACAAAATTCTGATTTTCCAGCGAGTTATTAGCGTTTTTTCTGAGTCTCGTTGACAAATTTCTGATGCTGTTAATCTGCTCAAAATCAAGATTTTGCTCTAGAAATGCGTTATATGGCAGACTCTTGCACCAAATACATCATATTTCGTGTTTTTTTAATGCTATTTTCAGTTTTACAAACTTTGGAATAAACTGAAATCACGCTTTTCCGCGCAGATTTTCACAATCAAAAAGTTCATATTCCTATCCAGGACATCATAATATGTATGAATCCATCAACAAAAACATCATATTTTGTGTTTTCAGAGCGCTATCTGCAGTTATATGAAGTTTGAAATAAGTCAAAATTACCACATTCTGAGCAGTTTCAAAGTATCGCAAAACACATGAATCTATCCAATACAACATAATACGCATGGATCCGTCCTCAAATGCACAGAATTTTGCGTTTCCAGCGGGTTATCAGCTTTTTTTCTGAGTCTCGTTGAGAAATTTTTGATGCTGTAAATCTGCTCAGAATCAAGATTTTGCTTGAAAAAAGCGTTATATGGCAGAATCTAGCACCAAATACATCATATTTCGTGTTTTTAGAGTGCTATTTTCAGTTTTACAAACCTTGGAATAAGTTGAAATCACGCTTTTCCGCGCAGATTTTCATAATCAAAAAGTTCATATTCCTATCCAGGACATAATAATATGTATGAATCCATCGACAAAAACATCATATTCTGAGCAGTTTCAAAGTATCCCGAATCACATAAATCTATCCAATACAACAAAATACGCATGAATCCGTCCTCAGATGCACAAAATTTTGCGTTTCCAGCGAGTTATCAGCGTTTTTCCTGAGTCTCGTTGAGAAATTTTTGATGCTGTTAATCTGCTCAAAATCAAGATTTTGCTTAAAAATGCGTTATATGGCAGAATCTAGCACCAAATACATCATATTTCGTGTTTTTAGAGTGCTATTTTCAGTTTTACAAACCTTGGAATAAGTTGAAATCACGCTTTTCCGCGCAGATTTTCACAATCAAAAAGTTCATATTCCTATCCAGGACATAATAATATGTATGAATCCATCGACAAAAACATCATATTTCGTGTTTTCAGAGCGCTATCTGCAGTTATATGAAGTTTGAAATGGGTCAAAATTACCACATTCTGCGCAGTTTCAAAGTATCCCGAATCACATAAATCTATCCAATACAATATAATACGCATGAAGCCGTCCTCAGATGCACAAATTTTTGCGTTTCCAGCAAGTTATCAGCGTTTTTCCTGAGTCTCGTTGAGACATTTTTGATGCTGTAAATCTGCTCAAAATCAAGGTTTTGCTTAAAAATGCGTTATATGGCAGAATCTAGCACCAAATACATCATATTTTGTGTTTTCAGAGTGCTATTTCCAGTTTTACAAACTTTTGAATAGGCTGAAATCGCGCTCTTCCGCGCAGATTTTCACAATCAAAAAGTTCATATTCCTATCCAGGACATCATAATATGTATGAATCCATCGACAAAAGCATCATATTTTGTGTTTTCAGAGCGCTATTCTGAGTTTTACAAACTTTGGAATAAGTTGAAATCACGCTTTTCCGCGCAGATCTTCACAATCAAAAAGCTCATATTCCTATCCAGGACATAATAATATGTATGAATCCATCGACAAAAACATCATATTCCGTGTTTTCAGAGCGCTATCTGCAGTTATATGAAGTTTAAAATGGGTCAAAATTACCACATTCTGCGCGGTTTCAAAGTATCCCGAATCACATAAATCTATCCAATACAATATAATACGCATGAAGCCGTCCTCAGATGCACAAATTTTTGCGTTTCCAGCAAGTTATCAGCGTTTTTCCTGAGTCTCGTTGAGAGATTTTTGATGCTGTAAATCTGCTCAGAATCAAGATTTTGCTTAAAAATGCGTTATTTGGCAGAATCTAGCACCAAATACATCATATTTTGTGTTTTCAGAGTGCTATTCTGGAATAAGTTGAAATCACGCTTTTCCGCGCAGACTTTCACAATCAAAAAGTTCATATTCCTATCCAGGACATCATAATATGTATAAATTCATCGACAAAAACATCATATTTCATGTTTTCAGAGCGCTATCTGCAGTTATATAAAGTTTGAAATAAGTCAAAATTATCACATTCTGAGCATTTTCAAAGTATCGCAAATCACATAAATCTATCCAATACAACATAATACGCATGAATCCGTCCTCAAATGCACAAAATTTTGCGTTTCCAGCGAGTTATCAGCGTTTTTTTTGAGTCTCGTTAAGGAATTTTTGATGCTGTAAATCTGCTTAGAATCAAGATTCCGCTTCAAAAATGCGTTATATGGCGGAATCAAGCACCAAATACATCATATTTCGTGTTTTTAGGGTGCTATTTTCAGTTTTATAAACTTTGGAATAAGTTGAACTCACGCTGTCCGCGCAGATTTTCACAATCAAAAAGTTCATATTCCTATCCAGGATATCATGATATGTATGAATCCTCCCACAAAATTATCATATTTTGTGTTTTCAGAGCGCTATCTGCAGTTATATGAAGTTTGAAATAAGTCAAAATTACCACTTTCTGAGCAGTTTCAAAGTATCGCAAAACACATAAATCTATCCAATACAACATGATACGCATGAATCCGTCCTCCAATGCACGGAATTTTGCGTTATCAGCGAGTTATTGGCGTTTTTTCTGAGTCTCGTTGAGAAATTTTTGATGCTGTGAATCTGCTCAGAATGAAGATTTTTTTCAAAAAATGCGCTATATGGCAGAATCTAGTACCAAATACATCATATTTCGTGTTTTTAGAGTGCTATACTCAGTTTTACAAACTTTGAAATAAGTTAAAATCACGCTTTTCGCGCAGATTTTCACAATCAAAAAGTTCTTATACCTATCCAGGACATCATGATATGTATGAATCCATCAACAAAAACATCATATTTTGTGTTTTCAGAGCGCTATCTGCAGTTATATGAAGTTTGAAATAAGTCAAAATTACCACATTCTGAGCAGTTTCAAAGTATCGCAAATCACACAAATCTATCCAATACAACATAATACGCATGGATCCGTCCCAAAATGCACAAAATTCTGCGTTCCCAGCGAGTTATCAGCGTTTTTTCTGAGTCTCGTTGGGAAATTTTTGATGCTGTAAATCTGCTCAGAATCAAGATTTTGCTTTAAAAATGCGTTATATGGCAGAATCTAGCACCAAATACATCATATTCCGTGTTTTCAGGGTGCCATTTTCAGTTTAACAAACTTTGGGATTAGTTGAAATCACGCTGTCCGCGCAGATTTTCACAATCAAAAAGTTCATATACGTATCCAGGACATCATAATATGTATGAATCCATCGACAAAAACATCATATTTCGTGTTTTCAGAGCGCTATTTGCAGTTAAATGAAGTTTGAAATAAGTCAAAATTACCACATTCTGAGCAGTTTCAAAGTATCGCAAATCACATAAATCTATCCAATACAACATAATACGCATGAATCCGTCCTCGACTGCACAAAATTTTCCGTTTCCAGCGAGTTATCAGCGTTTTTTCTAAGTCTCGTTGAGAAATTTTTGATGCTGTAAATCAGCTCAGAATCAGAATTTTGCTTCAGAAATGCGTTATATGGCAGAATCTAACACCAAATACATCATATTTCGTGTTTTCATAGTGCAATTTTCAGTTTTACAAACTTTGCAATAAGTTGGAATCACGCTTTTCTGCGCGGATTTTCACAATCAAAAAGTTCATATTCCTATTCAGGACATGATAATATGTATGAATCCATCTACAAAAACATCATATTTCGTGTTTCCAGAGCGCTATCTGCAGTTATATGAAGTTTGAAATAGGTCAAAATTACCACATTCTGAGCAGTTTCAAAGTATCCCGAATCACATAAATCTATCCAATACAATATAATACGCATGAAGCCGTCCTCAGATGCACAAAATTTTACGTTTCCAGCGAGTTATCAGCGTTGTTCCTGAGTCTCGTTGAGAAATTTTTGATGCTGTAAATCTGCTCAAAATCAAGATTTTGCTTAAAAATGCGTTATATGGCAGAATCTAGCACCAAATACATCATATTTCGTGTTTTCAGAGTGCTATTCTCAGTTTTACAAACTTTGGAATAAGCTAAAATCACGCTCTTCCGTGCAGATTTTCACAATCAAAAAGTTCATATTCCTATCCAGGACATCATAATATGTATGAATCCATCGACAAAAGCATCATATTTTGTGTTTTCAGAGCGCTATCTGCAGTTATATGAAATTTGAAATGAGTCAAAACTACCACATTCTGAGCAGTTTCAAAGTATCGCAAATCTCATAAATCTATCCAATACAACATAATACGCATGATCCCGTAATCAAATGCACAAAATTTTGCGTTTCCAGCGAGTTATTGGTGTTTTTTCTGAGTCTTGTTGAGAAATTCTTGATGCTGTAAATCTGCTCAGAATCAAGATTTTGCTTTAAAATGCGTTATATGGCAGAATCTAGCACCAAATACATCATATTTCATGTTTTCAGGGTGCTATTTTCAGTTTCACAAACTTTGGGATGAGTTGAAATCACGCTGTCCGCGCAGATTTTCACAATCAAAAAGTTCATATACGTATCTAGGACATCATAATATGTATGAATCCATCGACAAACACATCATATTCCGTGTTTTCAGAGCGCTATTTGCAGTTAAATGAAGTTTGAAATAAGTCAAAATTACCACATTCTGAGCAGTTTCAAAGTATCCCGAATCACATAAATCTATCCAATACAATATAATACGCATGAAGCCGTCCTCAGATGCACAAAATTTAGCGTTTCCAGCAAGTTATCAGCGTTTTTTCTGAGTCTCGTTGAGAAATTTTTGATGCTGTAAATTTGCTCAGAATCAAGATTTTGCTCCAGAATTGCGTTATATGGCAGAATCTAGCACCATATACATCATATTTCGTGTTTTTAGAGTGCCATTTTCAGTTTTACAAACTTTGGAATGAGTTGAAATCACGCTTTTCCGCGCAGATTTTCACAATCAAAAAGATCATATTCCTATCCAAGACATCATAATATGTATGAATCCATCGACAAAAACATCATATTTCGTGTTTTCAGAGCGCCATCTGCAGTTATATGAAGTTGAAATGAGTCAAAATTACCACATTCTGAGCAGTTTCAAAGTATCGCAAATCACATAAATCTATCCAATACAACATAATACGCATGAATCCGTCCTCAGATGCACAAAATTTTGCGTTTCCAGCAAGTTATCAGCGTTTTTTCTGAGTCTCGTTGAGAGATTTTTGATGCTGTAAATCTGCTCAGAATCAAGATTTGCTTCAGAAATGCGTTATATGGCGGAATCTAGCACCAAATACATCATATTTCGTGTTTTCAGAGTGCTATTATCAGTTTTACAAACCTTGGAATAAGTTGAAATCACGCTTTTCCGCGCAGATTTTCACAATCAAAAAATTAATATTCCTATCCGGGACATCATTATATGTATGAATCCATCGACAAAAACATCATATTCCGGGTGTTTAGAGCGCTATCTGCAGTTATATGAAATTTGAAATAAGTCAAAATTACCTCATTCTGAGCAGTTTCAAAGTATCGCAAATCACATAAATCTATCCAATACAACATAATACGGATAAATCCGTCCTCAAATGCACAAAACTCACCGTTTCCAGCAAGTTATTAGCGTTTTTTCTGAGTCTCGTTGAGAAATTTTTGATACTGTAAATCTGCTCCAGAATCAAGATTTTGCTTCAGAAATGCGTTATATGGCAGAATCTAGCACCAAATACATCATATTTCGTGTTTTTGAGGTGCTATTCTTAGTTTTACAAACCTTGGAATAAGTTGAAATCACGCTTTTCCGCGCGGATTTTTACAATCAAAACGTCTATACTCCTATCCAAGACATCATAATATATATGAATCTATCGACAAAAACATCATATTTCGTGTTTTCAGAGCGCTACCTGCAGTTATATGAAGTTTAAAATAGGTCAAAATTACCACATTCTGAGCAGTTTCAAAGTATCCCAAGTCACATATATCTATCAAATACAATATAATACGCATGAATCCGTCCTCAAATGCACTAAATTTTGCGTCTCCAGCGAGTTTTCATCGTTTTTTCTGAGTCTCGTTGAGAAATTTTTGATGCTGTAAATCTGCTCAGAATCAAGATTTTGCTTCAGAAATGCGTTATATGGCAGAATCTAGCACCAAATACATAATATTCCGTGTTTTTAGAGTGCTATTTTCAGTTCAACAAATTTTGGAATAGGTTGAAATCACGCTTTTCCGAGCAGATTTTCACAACCAAAAAGTTCATATTCCTATCTAGGTCATCATAATATGTATGAATCCATCGACAAAAAAATCATATTCCGTGTTTTCAGAGCGCTAACTGCAGTTATATGGAATTTGAAATGAGTCAAAACTACCACATTCTGAGCAGTTTCAAAGTATCGCAAATCATATAAATCTATCCAATACAACCTGATACGCATGGATCCGTCCTCAAATGCACAAAATTTTGATTTTCCAGCGAGTTATCAGCGTTTTTTCTGAGTCTCGTTGAGAAATTTTTGATGCTGTAAATCTGCTCAGAATCAAGATTTTGCATCAGATATGCGTTATATGGCAGAATCTAGCACCAAATACATCATATTTCGTGTTTTTAGAGTGCTATTATCAGTTTTACAAACTTTGGAATAAGTTGAAATCACGCTTTTCCGCGCAAATTTTCACAATCAAAAAGTTTATATTCCTATCCAGGACATCATAATATGTATGAATTCATCGAAAAAACATCATAATCCGTGTTTTCAGAGCGCTATCTGCAGTTATATGAAGTTTGAATGAGTCAAAATTACCACATTCTGAGCAGTTTCAAAGTATCGCAAATCACATAAATCTATCCAATACAACATAATACGCATGAATCCGTCCTCAAATGTACAAAATTTTGCGTTTCCAGCGAGTTATCAGCGTTTTTTCTAAGTCTCGTTGAGAAATTTTTGATGCAGTAAATCTGCTCAGAATCAAGATTTGCTTCAGAAATGCGTTATATGGCAGAATATAACACCAAATACATCATATTTCGTGTTTTGATAGTGCTATTTTCAGTTTTACAAACTTTGCAATAAGTTGAAATCACGCTTTTTCGCGCAGATTTTCACAATCAAAAAGTTCATATTTCTATCCAGGATATCATAATATGTATGAATCCATTGACAAAAACATCATATTTCGTGTTTTCAGAGCGCTATCTGCAGTTATATGAAGTTTGAAATAAGTCAAAATTACCACATTCTGAGCAGCTTCAAAGTATCGCAAATCACATAAATCTATCCAATACAACATAATACGCATGAATCCGTCCTCGAATGCACAGAATTTTCCGTTTCCAGCGAGTTATCAGCGTTTTTTCTGAGTCTCGTTGAGAAGTTTTTGATGCTGTAAATCTGCTCAGAATCAAGATTTTGCTTCAAAAATGCGTTATATGGCAGAATCTAGCACCAAATACATCATATTTTGTGTTTTTAGAGTACTATTTTCATGCCCAGTTGCATGAACGTTCATTAGCTAAATAGTTCTTCAAAAATGAACAATATCAAATCGTATTTTTGACAGCAATGCTAAGCAACTGATTTGACGAATATATTTGATTTGATATTGTTCATTTTCAAAGAACTCTTTAGTAATTGCACGTCCATGCAACCAGGCCTCAGTATTACAAACTTTGGAATAAGTTGAAATCACGCTTTTTCGCGCAGATTTCCAAAATCAAAAAGTTCATATTCCTGTCCAGGACATCATAATATGTATGGATCCATCGACAAAAACATTATATTTCGTGTTTTCAGAGCGCTATATGCAGTTATATGAAGTTTGAAATTAGTCAAAATTACCACACTCTGAGCAGTTCCAAAGTATCGCAAATCACATAAATCTATCCAATACAACATAATACGCATGAATCCGTCCTCAAATGCACAAAATTCTGCGTTTCCAGCGAGTTATCAGCGTTTTATCTGAGTCTCGTTGAGAAATTTTTGATGCTGTAAATCAGCTCAGAATCAAGATTTTGCTTCAAAAATGCGTTATATGGCAGAATCTAGCATCAAATACATCATATTTTGTGTTTTTAGAGTGCTATTTTCAGTTCTACAAACTTTGGAATAAGTTGGAATAACGTTTTTCCGCGCAGATTTTCACAATCAAAAAGTTCATATTCCTATTCAGGACATCATAATATGTATGAATCCATCGACAAAAAGATCATATTCCGTGTTTTCAGAGCGCTATCTGCAGTTATATGGAATTTGAAATAAGTCAAAACTACCACATTCTGAGCAGTTTCAAAGTATCGCAAATCTCATAAATCCATCCAATACAACATAATACGCATGGATTCGTCCTCGAATGCACAAAATTTTGATTTTCCAGCGAGTTATTAGCGTTTTTTCTGAGTCTCGTTGAGAAATTTTTGATGCTGGTTATCTGCTCAGAATCAAGATTTGCTTCAAAAATGCGTTATATGGCAGAATCTAGCACTAAATATACATCATATTTCGTGTTTTAAGAGTGCTATTTTTAGTTTAACGAACTTTGGAATAAGTTGAAATCACGCTTTTCGCGCAGATTTTCACGATCAAAAAGTTCATATTCCTATCCAGGACATCATAACATGTATGAATCCATCGACGAAAACATCATATTTCGTGTTTTCAGAGCGCTATCTGCAGTTATATGAAGTTTGGAATAAGTCAAAATTACCACATTCTGAGCAGTTCCAAAGTATCGCAAATACATGAATCTATCCAATACAACATAATACGCATGAATCCGTCCTCAAATGCACAGAATTTAGCGTTTCCAGCGAGTTATCAGCGTTTTTTCCGAGTCTCGTTGAGAAATTTTTGATGCTGTAAATCTGCTCAGAATCAAGATTTTGCTCAAAAATTGCGTTATATGGCAGAATCTAGCACCAAATACATCATATTTCGTGTTTTTTGAGTGCTATTCTCAGTTTTACAAACTTTGGAATAAGTTGAAATCACGCTTTTCCGCGCAGATTTTCACGATCAAAAAGTTCAT
>CAXDIG010000003.1:0-69389 GCA_963989225.1 Dromius quadrimaculatus
TTGCGATACTTTGAAACTGCTCAGAATGTGGTAATTTTGACTTATTTCAAACTTCATATAACTGCAGATAGCGTTCTGAAAACACGAAATATGATGTTTTTGTCAATGAATTAATACATATCATGGGGTCCTGAATAGGAATATGAACTTTTTGATTGTGAAAATCTGCGCGGAAAAGCGTGATTCCGACTAATCCCAGAGTTTGTTATACTGCAAATAGCACTCTTAAAACACGAAATATGATGTATTTGGTGCTAGATTCTGCCATATAACGCCACTTTTGAAGCAAAATCTTGCTTCTGAGCAGATTTACTGAGTCAAAAATTTCTCAACGAGACTCAGAAAAAACGCCGATAACTTGCTGGAAACGCAAAATTTTGTGCATTTGAGGACGGATTCATGCGTAATATGTTGTATTGGATAGATTTATGTGATTTGCGATACTTTGAAACTGCTCAGAATGTGGTAATTTTGACTTATTTCAAACTTCACATAACTGCAGATAGCGCTCTGAGAACACGAAATATGATTATTTGAACTATTTTCTCGGACTTCCATCGTCTTTATTATTATAAAAATACACAACGTTTCGATTGATTTATATATCTTCAATCGTTTTCAAGTGAATTTGAACTAAAAACTAAAAGCTACGTCTTATATACTAGAGATGTAATGATTTATGACGGTTTCGCATCATGAAGCTTCAGCTGGCCAATGAGGGGGCGCCACGCGCTATGGATATTGGTGCTCGGTAGACTGAAAACACGATCGTTGTCAAGCATGTGTGCAGCTTCTTTGAATTTTCTTTTTTGCCAGTGAGTTTCCTTATCAATTATTTTGGCTTCCTCCCATTTTATTTGATGATGTTCTGTCCACGCATGGTTCGCTATACCTGATCTCGCCGTTTCGCCCATTTTCGTGTTCTTCTTATGTTCCTTAATCCTGATGTCCAATGGTCTTTGTGTTTCCCCCAATATATGATGCTCCGCATTCGCATGGTATTTGGTAGATGCAATGTTTTGTATCGCATTGGTCTGGTTTGGTCCTAGTCAAAATACTTCTCTGAGTCCTGGTGGAGGTGAAAACTGTGCGGATGTTGTATTTTTTCCCAATTCTGCCAATTTCTTCTGAGGTACCTTTCAAATATGGATTGCTTAGGAATGGACCTGCAGATACTTCTTTCTTTTCATCCTCTCTCGCAGTTCTATTTTGGCGTTCGTGTATTGTCTGATCTATCAGCTTCAACTTGTAGCCATTCTGCATCAGATCTCTACGAATGTTTTTCATCTCGCTGTCGAGTGCGTCCGTTGTGTTGCACAACCTAACGCCTCTGTCATATAATGTTCTAATTACACCTTTTTTCACAGACGTCGAATGGTTGGAGTGACTGTTAAGGTATTGTCCCGTGTGTGTTTTCTTCCTATATACTGCAGTTTGGATGTGGTCTTCGTTTCTTTTGAAATAAAATGGGACGAAGCCAAAATAATTGATAAGGAAACTCACTGGCAAAAAGAAAATTCAAAGAAGCTGCACACATGCTTGACAACGATCGTGTTTTCAGTCTACCGAGCACCAATATATATAGCGCGTGGCGCCCCCCTCATTGGCCAGCTGAAGCTTCATGATGCGAAACCGTCATAAATCATTACATCTCTAGTATATAAGACGTAGCTTTTAGTTTTTAGTTCATATTCACTTGAAAAACGATTGAAGATATATGAATCAATCGAAACGTTGTGTATTTTTATGATAATAAAGACGATGGAAGTCCGAAAAAATAGTTCAAATAATAATTATTCATCATCTACAACCTTCAAAGAAACGAAATATGATGTTTTTGTCATTGGATTCAGACATATTATCAGGTCCTGAAAAGAAATATGAACTTTTTGATTGTGAAAATTTGCGCGGAAAAGCGTGATTTCGACTTATTCCAAAGTCTGTAAAACTGCAAATAGCACTCTAAATACACGGAATATGATGTATTTGGTGCTAGATTCTGCCATATAACGCACTTTTGAAGCAAAATCTTGCTTCTGAGCAGATTTACAGAGTCTAAAATTTCTCAACGAGACTCAGAAAAAACGCCGATAACTTGCTGGAAACGCAAAATTTTGTGCATTTGAGGACGGATTCATGCGTATTATGTTGTATTGGATAGATTTATGTGATTTGCGATACTTTGAAAACTGCTCAGAATGTGGTAATTTTGACTTATTTCAAACTTCATATAACTGCTGATAGCGCTCTGAAAACACGGAATATGATGTTTTTGTCAATAGATTCATACATATTATGAGGTCCTGGATAGGAATATGAACTTTTTGATTGTGAAAATCTGCGCGGAAAAGCGTGATTTCGACTCGTTCCAAAGTTTGTAAAACTGCAAATAGCACTCTAAAAAACACGGAATATGATGTATTTGATGCTAGATTCTGCCATATAACGCACTTTTGAAGCAAAATCTTGCTTCTGAGCAGATTTACTGAGTCGAAAATTTCTCAACGAGACTCAGAAAAAACGCCGATAACTTGCTGGTAACGCAAAATTTTGTGCATCTGAGGACGAATTCATGCGTATTATGTTGTATTGGATAGATTTATGTGACTTGCGATACTTTGAAACTGCTCAGAATGTGGTAATTTTGACTTATTCCAAACTTCATATAACTGCAAATAGCGCTCTGGAAACACGAAATATGATGTCTTTGTCATTGGATTCATTCATATTATGAGGTCCTGAGAAGGAATATGAACTTTTTGATTGTGAAAATCTGCGCGGAAGAGCGTGATTTCGACTTATTCCAAAGTTTGTGGAACTGCGAATAGCACTCTAAAAACACGAAATATGATGTATTAGGTGCTAGATTCTGCCATATAACGCACTTTTGAAGCAAAATCTTGCTTCTGAGCAGATTTACAAAGTCGAAAGTTTCTCAACGAGACTCAGAAAAAACGCCGATAACTTGCTGGAAACGCAAAATTCTGTGCATTTGAGGACGGATTCATGCGTATTATGTTGTATTGGATAGATTTATGTGTGCGATACTTTGAAACTGCTCAGAATGTGGTAATTTTGACTTATTTCAAACTTCATGTAACTGCGGATAGCGCTCTGAAAACACGAAATATTATGTTTTTGTTAATGAATTCATACATATTATGAGGTCCTGAATAGGAAAGTGAACTTTTTGATTGTGAAAATCTGCGCGGAAAAGCGTTATTTCGACTTATTCCAAAGTTTGTAAAACTGCAAATAGCACTCTAAAAACACGAAATATGATGTTTTTGGTGCTAGATTCTGCCATATAACGCACTTTTGAAGCAAAATCTTGCTTCTAAGCACATTCACAGAGTCAAAAATTTCTCAACAAGACTCAGAAAAAAAACGCCGATAACTTGCTGGAAACGCAAAATTTTGTGCATTTGAGGACGGTTCCATGCGTATTATGTTGTATTGGATAGATTTATGTGATTTGCGATACTTTGAAACTGCTCAGAATGTGGTAAATTTGACTTATTTCAAACTTTATATAACTGCAGATAGCGCTCTGAAAACACGAAATATGATGTTTTTGTCAACAGATTCATACATATTATGAGGTCCTGAATAGGAATATGAACTTTTTGATTGTGAAAATCTGCGCGGAAAAGCGTGATTTCGACTTATTCCAAAATTTGTAAAACTGCAAATAGCACTCTAAAACACGAAATATCATGTATTTGGTGTTAGATTCTGCCATATAACGCACTTTTAAAGCAAAATCTTGCTTCTGAGCAGATTTACAGAGTCAAAAATTTCTCAACAAGACTCAGAAAAAACGCCGATAACTTGCTGGAAACGCAAAATTTTGTGCATTTGAGGACGGATTCATGCGTAATATGTTGTATTGGATAGATTTATGTGATTTGCGATACTTTGAAACTACTCAGAATGTGGTAATTTTGACTTATTTCAAACTTTATATAACTGCAGATAGCGCTCTGAAAACACGAAATATGATGTTTCTGTCAATAGATTCATACATATTATGAGGTCCTGAATAGGAGTATGAACTTTTTGATTGTGAAAATCTGCGCGGAAAAGCGTGTTTCGACTTATTCCAAAGTTTGTAAAACTGCAAATAGCACTCTAAAAAACACGAAATATGATGTATTTGGTGCTAGATTCTGCCATATAACGCGTTTTTGAAGCAAAATCTTGCTTCTGAGCAGATTTACAGATTCAAAAATTTCTCAACGAGACTCAGAAGAAACGCCGATAACTTGCTGGAAACGCATAATTTTGTGCATTTGAGGACGAATTCATGCGTATTATGTTGTATTGGATAGATTTATGTGATTTGCGATACTTTGAAACTGCTCAGAATGTGGTAATTTTGACTTATTCCAAACTTCATATAACTGCAGATAGCGCTTTGAAAACACGGAATATGATGTTTTTGTCAATAGATTCATACATATTATGAGGTCCTGAATAGGAATAGAAATTTTTTGATTGTGGAAATCTGCGCGGAAAAGCGTGATTTTGACCTATTCCAAAGTTTGTAAAACTGCAAATAGCACTCTAAAAGAACGAAATATGATGTATTTGGTGCTAGATTCTGCCATATAACGCACTTTTGGAGCAAAATCTTGCTTCTGAGCAGATTTACAGAGTCAAAAATTTCTCAACGAGACCCAGAGAAAACGCCGATAACTTGCTGGAAACGCAAAATTTTGTGCATTTGAGGACGGATTCATGCGTATTATGTTGTATTGGATAGATTTATGTGATTTGCGATACTTTGGAAACTGCTCAGAATGTGGTAATTTTGACTTATTTCAAACTTCACATAACTGCAGATAGCGCTCTGAGAACACGAAATATGATGTTTTTGTCAATAGATTCAGACATATAATGAGGTCCTGAATAGAAATATGAACTTTTTGATTGTGAAAATTTGCGCGGAAAAGCGTGATTTCGACTTATTCCAAAGTTTGTAAAACTGCAAATACCACTTTAAAAACACGGAATATGATGTATTTGATGCTAGATTCTGCCATATAACGCACTTTTGAAGCCAAATCTTACTTCTGAGCTGATTTACAGAGTCGAAAATTTCTCAACGAGACTCAGAAAAAAACGCCGATAACTTGCTGGAAACGCAAAATTCTGTGCATCTGAGGACGGATTCATGCGTATTATGTTGTATTGGATAGATTTATGTGATTTGCGATACTTTGAAAACTGCTCAGAATGTGGTAATTTTGACTTATTCCAAACTTCATATAACTGCAGATAGCGCTCTGAAAACACGAAATATGATGTTTTTGTCATTGGATTCATACATATCATGAGGTCCTGGATAGGAATATGAACTTTTTGATCGTGAAAATCTGCTCGGAAAAGCGTGACTTCGACTTATTCCAAAGTTTGTAAAACTGCAAATAGCACTCTAAAAACACAAAGTATGATGTATTTGATGCTAGATTCTGCCATATAACGCACTTTTGAAGCAAAATCTTGCAGCTGAGCAGATTTACAGATTCAAAAATTTCTCAACGAGACTCAGAAGAAACGCTGATAACTTGCTGGAAACGCAAAATTTTGTGCATTTGAGGACGGATTCATGCGTATTATGTTGTATTGCATAGATTTATGTGATTTGCGATACTTCGGAACTGCTCAGAATGTAGTAATTTTGACTTATTTCAAACTTCATATAACTGCAGATAGCGCTCTGAAAACACGAAGTATGATGTTTTTTGTCAATAGATTACACATATTATGAGGTCCCGAATAGGAATATAAACTTTTTGATTGTGAAAATCTGCGCGGAAAAGCGTTACTTCGACTTACTCCAAAGTTTGTAAAACTGCAAATAGCACTCTAAAAACACGAAATATGATGTATTTGGTGCTAGATTCTGCCATATAACGCACTTTTGAAGCAAAATCTTGCTTCTGAGCAGATTTACAGAGTCAAAAATTTGTCAACGAGACTCAGAAAAAACGCCGATAACTTGCTGGAAACGCAAAATTTTGTGCATTTGAGGACGGATTCATGCGTATTATGTTGTATTGGATAGATTTATGTGATTTGCGATTCTCTGAAACTGCTCAGAATATGGTAATTTTGACCTATTTCAAACTTCATATGACTGCAGATAGCGCTCTGAAAACACGAAATATGATGTTTTTGTCAATAGATTTATACATATTATGAGGTCCTGAATAGGAATATGAACTTTTTGATCGTGAAAATCTGCTCGGAAAAGCGTGACTTCGACTTATTCCAAAGTTTGTAAAACTGCAAATAGCACTCTAAAAACACGGAATATGATGTATTTGGTGCTAGATTCCGCCATATAACGCACTTTTGAAGCAAAATCTTGCTTCTGAGCAGATTTACAGAGTCAAAAATTTCTCAACGAGACTCAGAAAAAACGCCGATAACTTGCTGGAAACGCATAATTTTGTGCATTTGAGGACGAATTCATGCGTATTATGTTGTATTGGATAGATTTATCTGATTTGCGATACTTTGAAACTGCTCAGAATGTGGTAATTTTGACTTATTTCAAACTTCATATAACTGCTGATAGCGCTCTGAAAACACGAAATATGATGTTTTTGTCTATAGATTCATACATATAATGGGGTCCTGAATAGGAATATGAACTTTTTGATCGTGAAAATTTGCGCGAAAAGCGTGATTTCGACTAATTACATAGTTTGTAAAACTGCAAATAGCACTCTAAAAGCACGAAATATCATGTATTTGGTGCTAGATCCTGCCATATAACGCACTTTTGGTGCAAAATCTTGCTTCTGAGCAGATTTACAGAGTCAAAAATTTCTCAACGAGACTCAGAAAAAAACGCCGATAACTTGCTGGAAACGCAAAATTTTGTGCATTTGAGGACGGATTCATGCGTATTATGTTGTATTGGATAGATTTATGTGATTTGCGATACTTTGAAACTGCTCAGAATGTGGTAATTTTGACTTATTTCAAACTTCATATAACTGCTGATAGCGCTCTGAAAACACGAAATATGATGTTTTTGTCTATAGATTCATACATATAATGGGGTCCTGAATAGGAATATGAACTTTTTGATCGTGAAAATTTGCGCGAAAAAGCGTGATTTCGACTTATTACAAAGTTTGTAAAAACTGCAAATAGCACTCGAAAAACACGGAATATGATGTATTTGATGCTAGATTCTGCCATATAACGCACTTTTGAAGCAAAATCTTGCTTCTGAGCAGATTAACAGAGTCGAAAATTCCTCAACGAGACTCAGAAAAAACGCCGATAACTTGCTGGAAACGCAGAATTTTGTGCATCTGAGGACGGATCCATGCGTATCATGTTATATTGGATAGATTTATGTGATTTGCGATACTTTGAAACTGCTCAGAATGTGGTAATTTTGACTTATTCCAAACTTCATATAACTGCAGATAGCGATCTGAAAACACGAAATATGATGTTTTTGTCAATAGATTCATACATATTATGAGGTCCTGTATAGTAATATGCAATTTTTGATCGTGAAAATCTGCCCGGAAAAGCGTGACTTCGACTTATTAAAAAGTTTGTAGAACTGCGAATAGCACACTAAAAACACGAAATATGATGTATTTGGTGCTAGATTGTGCCATATAACGCACTTTTGAAGCAAAATCTTGCAACTGAGCAGATTTACAGATTCAAAAATTTCTCAACGAGACTCAGAAGAAACGCCGATAACTTGCTGGAAACGCAAAATTTTGTGCATTGAGGAGGGATTCATGCGTATTATGTTGTGATGGATAGATTCATGTGATTTGCGATACTTTGAAACTGCTCAGAATGTGGTAATTTTGACTTATTTTAAACTTCATATAACTGCAGATGGCGCTCTGAAAACACAAATTATGATGTTTTTGACAATAGATTCATACATATTATGAGGTCCCGAATAGGAATATAAACTTTTTGATTGTGAAAATCTGCGCGGAAAAGCGTGATTTCGACTTATTCCAAAGTTTGTAAAACTGCAAATAGCACTCTTAAAACAAGAAATATGATGTATTTGGTGCTAGATTCAGTCATATAACGCACTTTTGAAGCAAAATCTTGCTTCTGAGCAGATTTACAGAGTCAAAAATTTCTCAACGAGACTCAGAAAAAACGCCGATAACATGCTGAAAACGCAAAATTTTGTGCCTCTGAGGAGGAATTCATGCGTATTATGTTGTATTGGATAGATTTATGTGACTTGCGATACTTTGAAACTGCTCAGAATGTGGTAATTTTGACTTATTCCAAACTTCATATAACTGCAAATAGCGCTCTGAAAACACGAAATATGATGTTTTTGTCAATAGATTCATACATATTTTGAGGTCCTGAAAAGGAATATGAACTTTTTGATTGTGAAAATCTGCGCGGAAGAGCGTGATTTCGACTTATTCCAAAGTTTGTGATACTGCGAATAGCACTCTGAAAACACGAAATATGATGTATTAGGTGCTAGATTCTGCCATATAACGCACTTTCGAAGCAAAATCTTGCTTCTGAGTGAATTTACAGAGTCAAAAATTTCTCAACGAGACCTAGAAAAAGCGCCGATTACTTGTTGGAAACGCAAAATTTTGTGCATTTGAGGACGGATTCATGTGTATTATGTTGTATTGGATAGATTTATGTGATTTTTGATACTTTGAAACTGCTCAGAATGTGGTAATTTTTACTTATTTAAAACTTCATATAACTGCAGATAGCGCTCCGAAAACACGAAATATGATGTTTTTGTCAATAGATTGATACATATCATAGGGTCCTGAATACTAATATGATTTTTTTGATTGTGGAAATCTGCGCGGGAAAGTGTGATTTCGACTTATTCCAAAGTTCGTAAAACTGCAAATAGCACTCTAAGAACACGAAATATGATGTATTTGGTGCAAGATTTTGTCATATAACGCACTTTTGAAGCAAAATCTTGCTTCTGAGCAGATTTACAGAGTCAAAAATTTCTCAACGAGACTCAGAAAAAATGCCGATAACTTGCTGTAAACGCAAAATTTTGTGCATCTGAGGACGGATTCATGCGTATTATGTTGTATTGGATAGATTTATGTGATTTGCGATACTTTGAAACTGCTCAGAATGTGGTAATTTTGACCTATTTCAAACTTCATATAACTGCAGATAGCCCTCTGAAAACACGATATATTATGTTTTTGTCAAAAGATTCATACATATTATGAGGTCCTGAATAGGAATATGAACTTTTTGATTGTGAAAATTTGCGCGGAAAAGCGTGATTTCGACTTATTCCAAAGTTTGTAAAACTGCAAATAGCACTCTAAAAACACGAAATATGATGTATTTGGTGCTAGATTCTGCCATATAACGCGTTTTTGAAGCAAAGTCTTGCTTCTGAGCAGATTTACAGATTCAAAAATTTCTCAACGAGACTCAGAAAAAACGCCGATAACTTGCTGGAAACGCAAAATTTTGTGCATTTGAGGACGGATTCATGCGTATTATGTTGTATTGGATAGATTCATGTGATTTGCGATACTTTGAAACTGCTCAGAATGTGGTAATTTTCACTTATTTCAAACTTCATATAACTGCAGATAGCGCTCTGAAAACACAAAATATGATGTTTTTGTCAATAGATTCATACAAAATATATTTTTCAAACTCGAAAAATAGTTTTTAAAAATTTCATTTGATTACTTTAAGATTTGTGCTGTGCACTACATGAAACTTAAATGACAATAGGAATGGTTAACTTAGAAAACTATGCTATTTATACAGAGATCATCTTCTTGTACGTGATTTTAATGTAAACTATATTCTGCTGAATTTATGAGAAATAAATGATTTAATAATTCACACTATGGTGCAATAAGGGCGATGTCTCTACATAATTCCTCCCTCCTCAAGAATAGAAGTTACAATTTTGGAACTTCTATCATTAATCTCTTTTAATTCTATATCTTTGGATTTTTTGATTTTTCTTTTAAGATGATCTTTGCATTTACAACCTAATATTACAAAAATTATCAATATAATTATAATATAAATGAAAATATAATGATAGTTATTCACATCTACATTATAGGGTGAATTCAACTGAATATTATTCTCTAACTCATGTTTAATTAATGAAATATTTTTGATTTTATTTTCTACATGTTCAATATGATTTTTTGTAGAGTTTATATGAATTTCTATCAACTCCCCAAAATTATTTTTAATCTCAATCTGTTTATTAATTTTACAATTATTGGTGTAATATATTCCTTTCAAATTTTTAATCTTCAATTCATTATTGCAATAAAATTTGACCTGTTCTTCATTCGGGAAATATAAATATCTCAAATCTGAATTTGTTATTTCTATTATTGGATTTATCGGCGATATTTTATTATATTCACAAAACTGAAAATCTTTATAACAAATAACGTTTTCTAGACATTTCTCATATTCTTTATTTTGAGATAGGCAATAATATTCATTTTTGCTTATTCTAGTACATTTATCTATAGGTCTAATTCTACAATTGTTTTTTGTGTAAAGGCCGTTTGGGACGTTCACTGTTTCGTATATATTGTGTAAATTCGTAGGGATGGAAGTAACTTGTAAAAGTTCTTCTTTAAAAATATTTGATGGAATTTCGATAAGGATGGTAAGGTTATCGTTTTTGATTGAGCAATATGTTCTAAAAATATTGCTATTTTGCATATTATTCAGTAAAATTGTCCTGATAAAATTATTCTCAATTTTATTAATTTCGTTCAATAATTCATTATGATTAATAACTCCAAAATACAAAATATTCAATTTACAAAAGGTCATCGTTTCCTCTAATAAAACCAATGAAAAATAAAGCTCTTGTCCTGTCTGAATAAACTTATTTATTAAATTTTGTGTTTTTATAATGTCAATGTCATCTAAAACTTTTCCTAATACTTTCTCCAATTTATTTGATTTTTCATTTAAGATTAGATTATTTTCATTAATCAATCTGATTTTATTATTGAATTGTTATGTTATATTATTATTTATGGTGACTATTTTATTTATTTTACTTGTCAATTTATTCTCATTACTATTAATATTCTCAATTATCTGATCGTACCTTTCTTTATCTGTTGAATCTAAGTTTCCAGTTATACTTTTGATGATAGAACCGAGTCCGTTAATTAACCCTCTTTTCTGTCTTTTTGTGTTAATTAATTGCGTTTTGTCTTTCAAATGAGACATCACGTTTTTCAATATATTTCTATGACTGATGATACTATTCTCAAATTTATATTTTTCTAAAATTTTGTCTAACAAACCGATATTGGATTCCAACATATAAAATTGTTGAAGAATATTAGATAATGGGATTTGGAAAGGAATGATTTGGGTATTTACCTGTATATAGGCTGTCCCTAAGTCAAGTATGTTAAGTCCAGTATAAATGTCATCCTGAATGATTTGTGATATTCCGAAAGGAATCAATCTGTAACAAGTCGGGGATTTTTTAAATTTGATAATTTATGCTTTTTGTTCTTATCGTCTACAATCTGTCCTCTTTCATGTTTTACTGTCTTTACATCTAAAATTTTAAATTTCGGCTTCTCTATTTTCCCAGAATTTCGTTTGTTAATTTTGACATAAACTTCAGATGGTAAATCATATTGCTTTGTTATTTGCTCTGAATATTTCGACTTATTTTTCTCTATATTGGATTTTACCTGTTCGTTAATTTCATTCAATATTTGTGCATGTTTGTGTAGATATTCATCCACTTGTATCTCTTCTGGTTTCAAATTTGATTCTAATATTTGTCCAAATACGATTTCTATAGGTGTTCGTTTTGTTACCGAATGAATGCTGTTATTGTAAGCTATCAATGCGTAATTTAATCTTTCTTTTAGTTGCAAGGTTTTTATGATAGCGTTTTGATTAATAATTCGCATGTGCTCTATCAGGGAAGAGTGAAATCTTTCAATCATTCCGTTACTTTTCGGGTTATCCACAGAAATATAATGAATGTTAATTTTTCTTAAGGCCAAATAATTTTGAATTGTCTTATTATTAAATTCCAAACCATTGTCGGAAACAATTTCCTTGGGGATCGTAAAATGTGTAAAGTATTTAATTAATTTATTCAAAATAGTAATTGCATTTTTATCTTTTATAACGTAAGCTACGGCAAATTTGGAAGAAGAGTCTATAATAGTTAATATTTCAATTTGTTCTAACGATAGTAAGTCTATATGAATTTTTTCGAGAGGTTTATCAGCTGTTGGTGTCCGGATAGTGGGTATTTGAATGGGATTTCTTTCGTACTTCGTAGTCAAACAAATATTACAATTATTTATAAAATTTTGGATATCTTTTTGCATATTCGGCCAATAATATATCTGTTTCAATTTATTATATGTTTCTACAATACCCCTGTGGTTAGTTTTCCCTTCGTGATAATTTCTTATAACAATCTGTTGTTCTTCCTTGCTTTCAACATCGGTATTCATTGTTTTACACGCTACTAATTTATAACTGTTAGAATCAAAATAGGTCTGTAATACGGCATTGAAATTGATTTTAAATAATTCTGGTATTAAACAATAGTAAGTTACTCCTGGTTGCAAATATTCCTTAATAAATTTCATGATTGATTTATTACTGTCAATTTTATTCAAATAAAAATACAAACGTTGCACTTTATGATCGAAAAATTTAGTAATTTTAACTTCGTTTTTATAATTTGTTTCTTTGATAACTATTTGATTTTTACAAGTATTTATGGGTGTATCTAAATAAGTCAAACCGTTTACAGGACTTTCGTCATCAGAATGTGCAGTGTCTGTGTCGCTTCCAGTTTCTACTCTAACTGAATCTGTATCTGAATTTAAATTTAAATCGGTGTCTTTTGGTTTCTCATAAACATTTATTTTATTATTTGAATCGTGAAATACCTCTGTAATCAAATTTTCGATTTTGTCCCATTCTTTCATATCAAGCCTAGAGCAAATTTTGGGCATATCTAATTCAACTATTTCTTTTGTATCGAATAATTCAATAATTTCTCTAAGCAAATTTTTATATTTCTAAATGTAGGTTTATCAAAATAATTCTCTTTTGTAACTAAATGACAAATTAATCTTGGGTTTCTTTGTATCATAATTTTGTTATCTACATTATAATAATTTTCACAAGGATAATTTTGCTTAACTTGATGTGCGAACCCCTCGCTCATTTTCATATCTTTAGAAACACAATAAACTAAGGTTTTATCGGATTCGAAAATGTTTGAATTTTTGTATTCAATTTTAAAGTCTGGCTTAATACGAGATAATGCATCTGCTACTGAGTTTTGACACCCTTTTTTATATTCTACAGTATAGTTAAACTCTTCTAATTTCAAACGCCATCTTATTAATTTAGAGTTAGGCTCCTTCAATGAGTTTAGCCACACAAGCGGTCTATGATCGGTAATAATTTTAAATTTATGTCCTAATAAATATGGTCGAAATTGTTTCGTTGCCCAAATTATGGCTAAAAGTTCTTTTTCGATAGTAGAGTAATTGATTTCATGGTAATTAAGAGTTCGAGAAATGTAAGCGATAGGAAGATCTTTATTCCTTTCGTTCGTTTGTGATAGTACGGCTCCAATTGCATAGTTGCTCGCATCTGTTGTTAGAATGAAAGTTTTTGAGAAGTCTGGATATTGTAAAATTGGATCGTTTGAAAGAAGTGTCTTACATTTATCAAAACATTTTCTATACTCCGGGTCTTTTATGTCAATTTTTTGTCCTTTCTTCAAGCAGTTGGTCAAAGGCTTGGTTATTTTTGAGAAGCTATCGATAAATCGTCTGTAATACCCTAATAGTCCAAGGAAAGATTTTATTTCTTTCGTTGTCTTGGGGATAGGAAAGTTTTTTATAGCTTGAATTTTGTCGGGGTTTGGTTTTATTCCGTCCGTTGTAATAATGTGACCTAAGTACGCTACCTCTTTTCTTAAAAACTCACATTTGTCGAGCTGAATTTTTAAATTAGCTTCCTGTAATTTCTTGAAAATTTTTTCTATATTAATTAAATGTTCTTCGAGGGATGTCCCTAATATAATAATATCGTCTAAATAAACGAAGCAAATTTTGTTTATATAATCTTTTAATACGAAATTCATAAGTCTCTGGAAAGTTGACGGAGCGTTTTTTAAGCCAAAAGGCATTCTTTTGAATTCGTAGTGTCCGGTATTGGTTGAAAAAGTGGTTTTTGGTATGTCATTCGGTTCTACTTCGATTTGATGAAAACCGGATTTTAAGTCGATTGTTGTAAAATAATTTGATTTTCTCAATTTGTCAAGTATGTCCGTAATGTCTGGTATAGGAAATTTATCGTCAATTGTCTTGTCGTTCAGTTTTCTATAATCGATGACTACGCGAAATTTTTGTTCGCCGGATGCGTCTAGTTTTTTCTTTACTACCCAAATAGGGGCAGAATACGGGCTATATGAGTGTTGTATAATATCATCTTGTAACATTTTGTCTATCTGATTCTGTACTTCTTGTTTATAAGTTTCTGGATATTTATACTGCTTTGCATGGATGGAGATATTATCGGTAGTTTTTATCTGATGTTTGATTTTATTTGTGAAAGAAAGTTTGTCATTTTCTTGTAATATTAATGATTTGAATTTATTCAAAACTATACCTAAGCTTCGTCTTTCTTCAAAATTCAAATGTTCGTCGCGTATATTTTGATTTTTTATTTCTAAATTAAAATTTCAATTCTACCAGAATTCAAATATTTTAATTTATATTTGAATTTATTTAAAAATAAAATTTCTTCTTTTATAAAATCAAATTTTGTCTTAAGTAATTTTATACCAGGAAGTCCTAGTAATATATCGAAATCTTTATGAAAATCAAAAATATAACTCTTTATATTGTTATTTTTGAACTTGAAAAAAGTAAATTCTTTGCCTGAAGATTTACCATTACAAGTATGTTCGGTGAATAATTCTGGAAATTCAGTAAAATTTGGTTCAATTAATTTTGGATTAATATAATTTTGAGTTGAACCTGTATCTAATAAAATTTTATAATTTGAAACTTGAATAAATGGTAACTTACTAAAATTATTAGTTAAGGATTCGATTCGGGTTGGTTGCTGTCTATGTCTAAAAAATTATTTTCTTCTTCAATATTCTCTTCGAATTGTTCGATTTCTTGTATTTCTGAGGGGGTATCAATTTCTATTTCTTGATTGTAAAATTGCTCTGATCTTTGAGGATATCTTTTTGGAAATTGAGATGTTTGGATGCTCATAGGGGTGACTTTTTGCTGAGCGTTACGGAAATTTGCACTGGGTGCAAAATTTTTATTTGTATTAGGTGTGTAAGGCTTGTTTGCGCTTGGCGCGTAAGGCTTATTTGCACTAGGTGCGAAGGGCCTATTTGAGTTTTGTTGCTGTGAGTATTTATACGGCGGAGGCTGGTATTTAGGAAAATTATTAAATTGAATTTGGTCTTTAGGTGGAGAGGATTTTTGGATTTGAATCTGTTGGTTGTGGATATACTGTAAATCGTTTGTAATAAGGTTCAATATATCTATCAATTTTTGCGGGTTTCTAGCTGATAATTGTGATCGGAACGGATCTTTACAATTATTAATAAAGCATTGCGTAAAATATTTAATTGCACTTTCAATGATAACTCTACTCACGTTTGCGTCGTATTCACACTCTACTTTACTTTTGTAAATCAAGAACAAGTCGTTGAACTTGGTGTAATAGTCTAATATGTTATCTCGATTCTGTTTGAAGTGTGTAATTTCATACATCAAAGTGTATTCGGATCTAGTGTCAGAATAGTTTTGTAAAAGATGTTCTTTTAATTCTTTCCAAGAATTTATAATTGTGATGCTCAAACATTGAGCTGCATTTCTCTTGATTTTATTTTTTAATGTTAGTAATACTAATTTTCTTGTAATTTCAGAAGGGTTGGTTTGGCTTATAATATTTATGATATCTTCGACTGTATTTACAAAATTTGGTAAAGATTTTACATCACCATCGAAACATGGCACTAATTCTAATAATTTTAAAATTTCTTCATTCATATTTGCAAAAATATTTCCTGGCGTACCAGCTGGAACGAGTGGGGTAGCCATTTCTATTGATAAGCTATTCAGTTTTTGTAACAATTCGTCCAGTGTAATAATATAGTAATTTTTTTACTTACAAAATTAATATAACTTTGATCATTTGGGGAATGGGTGGCTGACCGTCGGACCAATCGATTTTCGCTCGATGTTGGTTGGTGATGGACAGCACCGGTAGTAGACAGCTGGCTGCAGGGCTGATCGATTTTCCCTCGATGTAGGCTCTGCGTTGAATGCTGAATTGTAATTACTTCTGTAGTTCTGGATCTGCTCTCAGGAACTGCTTCAGAAGGATTCTGTATTGTTCGACGAAGAAGTTTGATTCTGCTTACAATCGAGATGTAACAGAGGTTTCGCTGGTGTTTCAGGATTGACTTGTTCACTCTGATTTGTAGATTCTTGGATTAGCCGGTTAGACGATAGAAATCGACGACTTCTTGGATTTGAACGAATTTAACACTTATATGTTTTCGATCCAAAAGCCTTTTTTGCTAATCCTACCGACTGCGCCAAATATATTTTTCAAACTCGAAAAATAGTTTTTAAAAATTTTATTTTAATACTTTAAGATTTGTGCTGTGCACTACATGAAACTTAAATGACAATAGGAATGGTTAACTCAGAAAACTATGCTATTTATACAGAGATCATCTTCTTGTACGTGATTTTAATGTAAACTATATTCTGCTGAATTTATGAGAAATAAATGATTTAATAATTCACACTATGGTGCAATAAGGGCGATGTCTCTACATAATTTACATATTATGAGGTCCTGAATAGGAATATAAACTTTTTGATTGTGAAAATCTGCGCGGAAAAGCGTGATTTTGACCTATTCCAAAGTTTGTAAAACTGCAAATAGCACTCTAAAAGCACGAAATATGATGTATTTGGTGCTAGATTCTGCCATATAACGCACTTTTGGAGCAAAATCTTGCTTCTGAGCAGATTTACAGAGTCAAAAATTTCTCAACGAGACTCAGAAAAGACGCCGATTACCAGCTGGAGACTCAGAATTTTGTGCATTTGAGGACGGGTTCATGCGTATCATGTTGTATTGGATACTGCTCAGAATGTGGTAATTTTGACTTATTTCAAACTTCATATAACTGCGGATAGCCCTCTGAAAACACGATATATTATGTTTTTGTCAAAAGATTCATACATATTATGAGGTCCTGAATAGGAATATGAACTTTTTGATTGTGAAAATTTGCGCGGAAAAGCGTAATTTCGACTTATTCTAAAGTTTGTGAAACTGCGAATAGCACTCTAAAAACAGGAAATATGATGTATTTGGTGCTAGATTCTGCCATATAACGCGTTTTTGAAGCAAAGTCTTGCTTCTGAGCAGATTTACAGATTCAAAAATTTCTCAACGAGACTCAGAAAAAACGCCGATAACTTGCTGGTAACGCAAAATTTTGTGCATTTGAGGACGGATTCATGCGTATCATGTTGTATTGGATAGATTTATGTGATTTGAAACTGCTCAGAATGTGGTAATTTTCACTTATTTCAAACTTCATATAACTGCAGATAGCGCTCTGAAAACACAAAATATGATGTTTTTGTCAATAGATTCATACATATTATGAGGTCCTGAATAGGAATATAAGCTTTCTGATTGTGAAAATCTGCGCGGAAAAGCGTGATTTTGACCTATTCCAAAGTTTGTAAAACTGCAAATAGCACTCTAAAAGCACGAAATATGATGTATTTGGTGCTAGATTCTGCCATATAACGCACTTTTGGAGCAAAATCTTGCTTCTAAGCAGATTTACAGCGTCAAAAATTTCTCAACGAGATTCAGAAAAGACGCCGATTACCAGCTGGAAACTCAGAACTTTGTGCATTTGAGGACGGATTCATGCGTATCATGTTGTATTGGATAGATTTATGTGATTTGCGATACTTTGAAACTGCTCAGAATGTGGTAATTTTTACTTATTTTAAACTTCATATAACTGCAGATCGCGCTCTGAAAACACGGAATATGATGTTTTTGTCAATAGATTCATACATATTATGAGGTCCTGGATAGGAATATGAACTTTTTGATTGTGAAAATCTGCGCGGAAAAGCGTGATTTCGACTTATTCCGAAGTTTGTGAAACTGCAAATAGCACTCTAAGAACACGAAATATGATGTATTTGGTGCTAGATTCTGTCATATAACGCATTTTTGAAGCAAAATCTTGCTTCTGAGCAGATTTACAGAGTCAAAAATTTCTCAACGAGACACAGAAAAAACGCCGATAACTTGCTGGAAACGCAAAATTTTGTGCATCTGAGGACGGCATCATGCGTATTATGTTGTATTGGATAGATTTATGTGATTTGCGATACTTTGAAACTGCTCAGAATGTGGTAATTTTGACTTATTCCAAACTTCATATAACTGCAGATAGCGCTCTGAAAACACGAAATATGATGTTTTTGTCATTAGATTCATGCATATTATGAGGTCCTGAATAGTAATATGCACTTTTTGATCGTGAGAATCTGCTCGGAAAAGCGTGACTTCGACTTATTCCAAAGTTTGTAGAACTGCAAATAGCACTCTTAAAACACGAAGTATGATTTATTTGGTGCTAGATTCTGCCATATAACGCACTTTTGAAGCGAAATCTTGCAGCTGAGCAGATTTACAGATTCAAAAATTTCTCAACGAGACTCAGAAGAAACGCTGATAACTTGCTGGAAACGCAAAATTTTGTGCATTTGAGGACGGATTCATGCGTATTATGTTGTATTGGATAGATTTATGTGATTTGCGATACTTTGGAACTGCTCAGAATGTAGTAATTTTGACTTATTTCAAACGTCATATAACTGCAGATAGCGCTCTGAAAACACGAAATATGATGTTTTTGTCAATAGATTCATACATATAATGAGGTCCTGAATAGGAATATGAACTTTTTGATTGTGAAAATCTGCGCGGAAAAGCGTTATTTCGACTTACTCCAAATTTTGTAAAACTGCAAATAGCACTCTAAAAACACGAAATATGATGTATTTGGTGCTAGATTCTGCCATATAACGCACTTTTGAAGCAAAATCTTGCTTCTGAGCAGATTTACAGAGTCAAAAATTTCTCAACGAGACTCAGAAAAAACGCCGATTACTTGCTGGAAACGCAAAATTTTGTGCATTTGAGGACGGATTCATGCGTATTATGTTGTATTGGATAGATTTATGTGATTTGCGATACTTTGAAACTGCTCAGAAAGTGGTAATTTTGACTTATTTTAAACTTCATTTAACTGCAGATAGCGCTCTAAAAACACGAAATATGATGTTTTTGTCAATAGATTCAGACATATTATGAGGTCCTGAATAGGAATATGAACTTTTTGATTGTGAAAATCTGCGCGGAAAAGCGTGATTGCGACTTATTCCAAAGTTTGTAAAACTGCAAATAGCACTCTAAAAACACGATATATGATGTATTTGGTGCTAGATTCTGCCATATAACGCACTTTTGAAGCAAATTCTGGCTTATGAGCAGATTTACAGAGTCAAAAATTTCTCAACGAGACTCAGAAAAAAAGGCCGATAACTTGCTGGAAACGCAAAATTTTGTGCATTTGGGGACGGATTTATGCGTATTATGTTGTATTGGATAGATTTATGTGATTTGCGTTACTTTGAAACTGCTCAGAATGTGGTAATTTTGACTTATTCCCAACTTCATTTAACTGCAGATAGCGCGTTGAAAACACGAAATATGATGTTTTTGTCAATAGATTCATACATATTATGAGGTCCTGAAAAGGAATATGAACTTTTTGATTGTGAAAATCTGCGCGGAAAAGCGTGATTTCGACTCACTCCAAAGTTTGTGAAACTGCAAATAGCACTCTAAAAACACGAGTTATGATGTATTTGGTGCTAGATTCTGCCATATAACGCACTTTTAAAGCAAAATCATACTTCTGAGCAGATTTACAGATTCAAAAATTTTCCAACGAGACCCAGAAAAAACGCCGATTACTTGCTGGAAACGCAAAATTTTGTGCATTTGGGGACGGATTCATGCGTATAATGTTGTATTGGATAAATTTATGTGTTTTGCGATACTTTGTAACTGCCAAGAATGTGGTAATTTTTACTTATTTCAAACTTCATTAAACTGCAGATAGCGCTCTGAAAACACAAAATATGATGTTTTTGTCAATGGATTCATACATATTATGAGGTCCTGAATAGGAATATAAACTTTTTGATTGTAAATATCTGCGCGGAAAAGCGTGATTTTGACCTATTCCAAAGTTTGTAAAACTGCAGATAGCACTCTAAAAACACGAAATATGATGTATTTGGTGCTAGATTCTGCCATATAACGCACTTTTGGAGCAAAATCTTGCTTCTGAGCAGATTTACAGAGTCAAAATTCCCTCAACGAGACTCAGAAAAAACGCCGATAACTTGCTGGAAACGCAAAATCTTGTGCATTTGAGGACAGATTCATGCGTATCATGTTGTATTGGATAGATTTATGTGATTTTCGATACTTTGAAACTGCTCAGAATGTGGTAATTTTGACTTATTTCAAACTTCATATAACTGCAGATAGCGCTCTGAAAACACGAAATATGATGTTTTTGTCAATAGATCTATACATATTATGAGGTCCTGAATAGGAATATGAACTTTTTGATTGTGAATATCTGCGCGGAAAAGCGTGATTTCGACTTACTCCAGAGTTTGTGAAACTGAAAATAGCACTCTAAAAACACGGGTTATGATGTATTTGGTGCTAGATTCTGCCATATAACGCACTTTTAAAGCAAAATCTTGCTTCTGAGCAGATTTACAGATTCTAAAATTTCTCAACGAGACTCAAAAGAAACGCCGATAACTTGCTGGAAACGCAAAATCTGGTGCATTTGAGGACGGATTCATGCGTATTATGTTGTATTAGATAGATTTATGTGATTTGCGATACTTTGAAACTGCTCAGAATGTGGTAGTTTTGACTTATTCCAAACTTCATATAACTGCAGATAGCGCTCTGAAAACACGAAATATGATGTTTTTTGTCATTAGATTCATACTTATTATGAGTTCCTGAATAGTAATATGCACTTTTTGATCGTGAAAATCTGCTCGGAAAAGCGTGACTTCGACTTATTAAAAAGTTTGTAGAACTGCAAATAGCACACTAAAAACACGAAATATGATGTATTTGGTGCTAGATTGTGCCATATAACGCACTTTTGAAGCAAAATCTTGCAACTGAGCAGATTTACAGATTCAAAAATTTCTCAACGAGACTCAGAAGAAACGCCGATAACTTGCTGGAAACGCAAAATTTTGTGCATTTGAGGAGGGATTCATGCGTATTATGTTGTATTGGATAGATTTATGTGATTTGCGATACTTTGAAACTGCTCAGAATGTGGTAATTTTGACTTATTTTAAACTTCATATAACTGCAGATGGCGCTCTGAAAACACAAATTATGATGTTTTTGTCAATAGATTCATACATATAATGAGGTTCCTGAATAGGAATATAAACTGAAAATCTGCGCGGAAAAGCGTGATTTCGACTTATTCCAAAGTTTGTAAAACTGCAAATAGCACTCTTTAACACGTTCACTGCGTTAAGGGTCCAATTGTCCCTCATTTGACTTTCCTGTAGTGCGGCAATATTTCTTGCAAACTCTCTATTTTGCGGAAGCTATAACTTTGGTAAAATTTTGCTGAATTTGTCGTCAAATGTAGCTTTGTGAAGAGCATATCGTGTATTAGTTGAATATTTCATTGATTCGGTTAGGGTCTTTTGGTCCCTCCCAGCATGTATATCGTGAATATATCCGATTCCTTGCGATTAGGGGCTCATCGTCCCTCACATTCATACAAATTGATTCATGTTTTTACCACAATATTACTCACAATACCTGAAATTGGACACAATCTGAATAGACAAACAACTAAATGAAGACATTTATTCACGAAATGGGATGAACCAAGAGTAAATAAAAAAAAATTTATGTCAAGAATGCAAATATTTCACGAAAATCAATGTCTAGTGTTAAGACAAAGAAAAAAGCGAAGAAATACAATAGTTTCTGTGCAGACAGCCCCAAAAATCCCGAATTATGTTTGTCTTGTCTTAACAAAATTCACCTTGAAATTTGAAATTTTGTATTTTTGTTAGAGCAATATAATTATGTTCTGTTAGCTATTTATATTGACAGTTTACAAAATATGATCAAATTTTTCATGAAATGATTGTGATATCCTATCACGATTGTATTTTTACTCTGATTGAAGATGGAAAAATGATAATTCAAACTTTAGTCATCTCTATATGCGATAAGGGACCATCAGTCTTTTGGCTGAGCCAGTATAGTAAAGATAGATTCCTATAGAAAGCTATCCCACTCTCAAACCATCATTTTAGTTGAGTTTCATGCCAATATGTGGAGTTAGGTGAAACGGAAATTGAGGGACTAAATAACCCCTCACCGCATAATAGGAAAGATTTCTTGGGGACCAATTGTCCCTCAACGCATATCGGGAAAAACATGAAATAATCTACCGCAGTGAACGTGTTAAACAAGAAATATGATGTATTTGGTGCTAGATTCAGTCATATAACGCACTTTTGAAGCAAAATCTTGCTTCTGAGCAGATTTACAGAGTCAAAAATTTCTCAACGAGACTCAGAAAAAACGCCGATAACTTACTGGAATCGCAAAATTTTGTGCCTCTGAGGAGGAATTCATGCGTATTATGTTGTATTGGATAGATTTATGTGACTTACGATACTTTGAAACTGCTCAGAATGTGGTAATTTTGACTTATTCCAAACTTCATATAACTGCAAATAGCGCTCTGAAAAAACAAAATATGATGTTTTTGTCAATAGATTCATACATATTTTGAGGTCCTGACAAGGAATATGAACTTTTTATTGTGAAAATCTGCGCGGAAGAGCGTGATTTCGATTTATTCCAAAGTTTCTGATACTGCGGATAGCACTCTGAAAACACGAAATATGATGTATTAGGTGCTAGATTCTGCCATATAACGCACTTTTGAAGCAAAATCTGGTGCATTTGAGGACGGATTCATGCGTATTATGTTGTATTGGATAGATTTATGTGATTTGCGATACTTTGAAACTGCTCAGAATGTGGTAATTTTGACTTATTTCAAACTTCATATAACTGCTGATAGCGCTCTGAAAACACAAAATATGATGTTTTTGTCTATAGATCCATACAAATTATGGGGTCCTGAATAGGAATATGAACTTTTTGATCGTGAAAATTCGCGCGAAAAAGCGTGATTTCGACTTATTCCAAAGTTTGTAAAACTGCAAATACCACTCTAAAAACAAGGAATATGATGTATTTGATGCTAGATTCTGTCATATAACGCACTTTTGAAGCAAAATCTTGCTTCTGAGCAGATTTACAGAGTCGAAAATTTCTCAACGAGACTCAGAAAAAACGTCGATAACTTGCTAAAAGCGCAAAATTCTGTGCATCTGAGGACGGATTCATGCGTATTATGTTGTATTGGATAGATATATGTGATTTGCGATACTTTGAAACTGCTCAGAATGTGGTAGTTTTGACTTATTCCAAACTTCATATAACTGCAGATAGCGCTCTGAAAACACGAAATATGATGTTTTTGTCATTAGATTCATACATATTATGAGGTCCTCAATAGTAATATGCACTTTTTGATCGTGAAAATCTGCTCGGAAAAGCGTGACTTCGACTTATTCCAAAGTTTGTAAAACTGCAAATAGCACTCTAAAAACACGAAGTATGATGTATTTGGTGCTAGATTCTGCCATATAACGCACTTTTGAAGCAAAATCTTGCAGCTGAGCAGATTTACAGATTCAAAAATTTCTCAACGAGACTAAGAAGAAACGCTGATTACTTGCTGGAAGCGCAAAATTTTGTGCATTTGAGAACCGATTCATGCGTATTATGTTGTATTGGATAGATTTATGTGATTTGCGATACTTTGAAACTGCTCAGTATGTAGTAATTTTGACTTATTTCAAACTTCATATAACTGCAGATAGCGCTCTGAAAACACGAAATATGATGTTTTTGTCAATAGATTCATACATATTATGAGGTCCTGAAAAGGAATATGAACTTTTTAATTGTGAAAATTTGCGCGGAAAAGCGTGATTTCGACTCATTCCAAAGTTTGTTAAACTGCGAATAGCACTCTAAAAACACGAAATATGATGTATTTGGTGCTAGATTCTGCCATATAACGCACTTTTGAAGCAAAATCTTGCTTCTGAGCAGATTTACAGAGTCAAAAATTTCTTAACGAGACTCAGGAAAAACGCCGATTACTTGCTGGAAACGCAAAATTTTGTGCATTTGAGAACGGATTCATGCGTATTATGTTGTATTGGATAGATTTATGTGATTTGCGATACTTTGAAGCTGCTCAGAATGTTGTAATTTTGACTTATTTCAAACTTCATATAACTGCAGATAGCGCTCTGAAAAAACGAAATATGATGTTTTTGTCAATAGATTCATACATATTATGAGGTCCTGAATAGGAATATGAACTTTTTGATTGTGAAAATCTGCGCGGAAAAGCGTGATTGCGACTTATTCCAAAGTTTGTAAAACTGCAAATAGCACTCTAAAAACATAATATATAATGTATTTGGTGCTAGATTTTGCCATATAACGCACTTTTGAAGCAAAATCTGGCTTCTGAGCAGATTTACAGAGTCAAAAATTTCTCAACGAGACTCAGAAAAAAAGGCCGATAACTTGCTGGAAACGCAAAATTTTGTGCATTTGAGGACAAATTCATGCGTATTATGTTGTATTGGATAGATTTATGTGATTTTCGATACTTTGAAACTGCTCAGAATGTGGTAATTTTGACTTCTTTCAAACTTCATATAACTGCAGATAGCGCTCTGAAGACACGAAATGTGATGTTTCTGTCAATAGATTCATACATATTATGAGGTCCTGAATAGGAATATGAACTTTTTGATTGTAAATATCTGTGCGGGAAAGCGTGATTTCGACTTATTCCAAAGTTTATAAAACTGCAAATAGCAGTCTAAGAACACTAAATATGATGTATTTGGTGCTAGATTCTGCCATATAACGCACTTTTGAAGCAAAATCTTGCTTCTGAGCAGATTTACAGATTCAAAAATTTCTCAACGAGACTCAGAAGGAACGCCGATAACTTGCTGAAAACGAAAAATTTGGTGCATTTGAGGACGGATTCATGCGTAATATGTTGTATTGGATAAACTTATGTGATTTGCGATACTTTGAAACTGCTCATAATGTGGTAATTTTGACTTATTTAAAACTTCATATAACTGCAGATAGCGCTCTGAAAACACGAAATATGATGTTTTTGTCAATAGATTCATACATATTGTAATGTCCTGAATAGGAATATGATTTTTCTGATTGTGAAAATCTGCGCGGGAAAGCGTGATTCCGACTTATTCCAAAGTTTGTAAAACTGCAAATAGCACTCTAGAGACACGAAATATGATGTATTTGGTGCTAGAATCTGCCATATAACGCACTTTTGGAGCAAAATCTTGCTTCTGAGCAGATTTACAGAGTCAAAAATTTCTCAACGAAGCTCAGAAAAAACGCCGATTACTTGCTGGAAACGCAGAATTTTGTGCATTTGAAGACGGATTCATGCGTATTATGTTGTACTGGATAGATTTATGTGATTTGCGATACTTTGAAACTGCTCAGAATGTATTAATTTTGACTTATTTAAAACTTCATATAACTGCAGATAGCGCTCCGAAAACACGAAATATGATGTTTTTGTCAATAGATTGATACATATTATAGGGTCCTGAATACGAATATGATTTTTTTGATTGTGAAAATCTGCGCGGGAAAGCGTGATTTCGACTTATTCCAAAGTTTGTAAAACTGCAAATAGCACTCTAAGAACACGAAACATGATGTATTTGGTGCTAGATTTTGTCATATAACGCACTTTTGAAGCAAAATCTTGCTTCTGAGCAGATTTACAGAGTCAAAAATTTCTCAACGAAACTCAGAAAAAACGCCGATTACTTGCTAGAAACGCAGAATTTTGTGCGTTTGAGGAAGGATTCATGCGTATTATGTTGTATTGGATAGATTTATGTGATTTGCGATACTTTGAAACTGCTCAGAATGTGGTAGTTTTGACTTATTTCAAACTTCATATAACTGCAGATGGCGCTTTGAAAACACGAAATATGATGTTTTTGTCAATAGATTCATACATATTATAAGGTCCTGAATGGAAATATGATTTTTTTGATTGTGAAAATCTGCGCGGAAAAGCGTGATTTCGACTTATTCCAAAGTTTGTGAAACTGCAAATAGCACTCTAAGAACACGAAATATGATGTATTTGGTGCTAGTTTATGTCATATAACGCACTTTTGAAGCAGAATCTTGCTTCTGAGCAGATTTACAGAGTCGAAAATTCTCAACGAGATCCAGGAGAAACGCCGATAACTTGCTGGAAACGCAAAATTTTGTGCATCTGAGGACGGTTTCATGCGTATTATGTTGTATTGGATAGATTTATGTGATTTGCGATACTTTGAAACTGCTCAGAATGTGGTAATTTTGACTTATTCCAAACTTCATATAACTGCAGATAGCGCTCTAAAAACACAAAATATGATGTTTTTGTCATTAGATTCATACATATTATGAGGTCCTGAATAGTAATATGAACTTTTTGATTGTGAAAATCCGCGCGGAAAAGCGTGATTTTGACCTATTCCAAAGTTTGTAGAACTGCAAATGGCACTCTAAAAACACGAAATATGATGTATTTGGTGCTAGATTCTACCATTTAACGCACTTTTGGAGCAAAATCTTGCTTCAGAGCAGATTTACAGAGTCAAAAATTTCTCAACGAGACTCAAAAAACGCCGATTACTTGCTAGAAACGCAGAATTTTGTGCATTTGAGAAAGAATTCATGCGTATTATGTTGTATTGGATAGATTTATGTGATTTGCGATACTTTGAAACTGCTCAGAATGTGGTAGTTTTGACTTATTTCAAACTTCATATAACTGCAGATGGCGCTCTGAAAACACGAAATATGATGTTTTTGTCAATAGATTCATACATATTATAAGGTCCTGAATAGTAATGAGAACTTTTTGATTGTGGAAATCCGCGCGGAAAAGCGTGATTTCGACTTATTCCAAAGTTTGTAAAACTGCGAATAGCACTCTAAAAACACGAAATATGATGTATTTGGTGCTAGATTCTGTCATATAACGTACTTTTGAAGCAAAATATTGCTTCTGAGCAGATTTACAGAGTCGAAAATAACTCAACGAGACTCTGAAAAAACGCCGATAACTTGCTGTAAACGCAGAATTTTGTGCATCTGAGGACGGATTCATGCGTATTATGTTGTATTGGATAGATTTATGTGATTTGCGGTACTTTGAAACTGCTCAGAATGTGGTAATTTTGACTTATTCCAAACTTCATATAACTGCAGATAGCGCTCTGAAAACACGGAATATGATGTTTTTGGCATAAGATTCATACATATTATGAGATCCTGAATAGTAATATGAACTTTTTGATTTTGAAAATCTGCTCGGGAAAGCGTGATTTCGACTTATTCCAAAGTTTGTTAAACTGCAAATAGCACTCTAAAAACACGGAATATGATGTATTTGATGCTAGATTCTGCCATATAACGCACTTCTGAAGCAAAATCTCGCTTCTGAGCAGATTTACAGATTCAAAAATTTCTAGACGAGACTCAGAAGAAACGCCGATAACTTGCTGGAAACGCAAAATTTTGTGCATTTGAAGACGGATTCATGCGTATTATGTTGTATTGGATAGATTTATGTGATTTGCGATACTTTGAAACTGCTCAGAATGTGGTAGTTTTGACTTATTTCAAACTTCATATAACTGCAGATGGCGCTCTGAAAACACGAAATATGATGTTTTTGTCAATAGATTCATACATATTATAAGGTCCTGAATAGAAATATGATTTTTTTGATTGTGAAAATCTGCGCGGAAAAGCGTGATTTCGACTTATTCCAAAGTTTGTGAAACTGCAAATAGCACTCTAAGAACACGAAATATGATCTATTTGGTGCTAGATTCTGCCATATAACGCACTTTTGAAGCAAAATCTTGCTTCTGAGCAGATTTACAGAGTCAAAAATTTCTCAACGAGACTCAGAAAAGACGCCGATTACTTGCTGGAAACGCAGAATTTTGTGCATTTGAGGACGGATTCATGCGTATTATGTTGTATTGGATAGATTCATGTGATTTGCGATACTTTGAAACTGCTCAGAATGTGGTAGTTTTGACTTATTTCAAACTTCATATAACTGCAGATGGCGTTTTGAAAACACGAAATATGATGTTTTTGTCAATAGATTCATACATATTATAAGGTCCTGAATAGTAATGAGAACTTTTTGATTGTGGAAATCCGCGCGGAAAAGCGTGATTTCGACTTATTTCAAAGTTTGTAAAACTGCGAATAGCACTCTAAAAACACGAAATATGATGTATTTGGTGCTAGATTCTGTCATATAACGTACTTTTGAAGCAAAATATTGCTTCTGAGCAGATTTACAGAGTCGAAAATAACTCAACGAAACTCAGAAAAAACGCCGATTACTTGCTGGAAACGCAGAATTTTGTGCATTTGAAGACGGATTCATGCGTATTATGTTGTACTGGATAGATTTATGTGATTTGCGATACTTTGAAACTGCTCAGAATGTATTAATTTTGACTTATTTAAAACTTCATATAACTGCAGATAGCGCTCCGAAAACACGAAATATGATGTTTTTGTCAATAGATTGATACATATTATAGGGTCCTGAATACGAATATGATTTTTTTGATTGTGAAAATCTGCGCGGGAAAGCGTGATTTCGACTTATTCCAAAGTTTGTAAAACTGCAAATAGCACTCTAAGAACACGAAACATGATGTATTTGGTGCTAGATTTTGTCATATAACGCACTTTTGAAGCAAAATCTTGCTTCTGAGCAGATTTACAGAGTCAAAAATTTCTCAACGAAACTCAGAAAAAACGCCGATTACTTGCTAGAAACGCAGAATTTTGTGCGTTTGAGGAAGGATTCATGCGTATTATGTTGTATTGGATAGATTTATGTGATTTGCGATACTTTGAAACTGCTCAGAATGTGGTAGTTTTGACTTATTTCAAACTTCATATAACTGCAGATGGCGCTTTGAAAACACGAAATATGATGTTTTTGTCAATAGATTCATACATATTATAAGGTCCTGAATAGAAATATGATTTTTTTGATTGTGAAAATCTGCGCGGAAAAGCGTGATTTCGACTTATTCCAAAGTTTGTGAAACTGCAAATAGCACTCTAAGAACACGAAATATGATGTATTTGGTGCTAGTTTATGTCATATAACGCACTTTTGAAGCAGAATCTTGCTTCTGAGCAGATTTACAGAGTCGAAAATTTCTCAACGAGATCCAGGAGAAACGCCGATAACTTGCTGGAAACGCAAAATTTTGTGCATCTGAGGACGGTTTCATGCGTATTATGTTGTATTGGATAGATTTATGTGATTTGCGATACTTTGAAACTGCTCAGAATGTGGTAATTTTGACTTATTCCAAACTTCATATAACTGCAGATAGCGCTCTAAAAACACAAAATATGATGTTTTTGTCATTAGATTCATACATATTATGAGGTCCTGAATAGTAATATGAACTTTTTGATCGTGAAAATCTGCTCGGAAAAGCGTGATTTCGACTTATTCCAAAGTTTGTTAAACTGCAAATAGCACTCTAAAAACACGAAATATGATGTATTTGGTGCTAGATTCTGCCATATAACGCACTTTTGAAGCAAAATCTTGCTTCTGAGCAGATTTACAGAGTCAAAAATTTCTCAACGAGACTCAGAAAAGACACCGATTACTTGCTGGAAACGCAGAATTTTGTGCATTTGAGGACGGATTCATGCGTATTATGTTGTATTGAATAGATTCATGTGATTTGCGATACTTTGAAACTGCTCAGAATGTGGTAGTTTTGACTTATTTCAAACTTCATATAACTGCAGATGGCGTTTTGAAAACACGAAATATGATGTTTTTGTCAATAGATTCATACATATTATAAGGTCCTGAATAGTAATGAGAACTTTTTGATTGTGGAAATCCGCGCGGAAAAGCGTGATTTCGACTTATTCCAAAGTTTGTAAAACTGCGAATAGCACTCTAAAAACACGAAATATGATGTATTTGGTGCTAGATTCTGTCATATAACGTACTTTTGAAGCAAAATATTGCTTCTGAGCAGATTTACAGAGTCGAAAATAACTCAACGGGACTCTGAAAAAACGCCGATAACTTGCTGTAAACGCAGAATTTTGTGCATCTGAGGACGGATTCATGCGTATTATGTTGTATTGGATAGATTTATGTGATTTGCGGTACTTTGAAACTGCTCAGAATGTGGTAATTTTGACTTATTCCAAACTTCATATAACTGCAGATAGCGCTCTGAAAACACGGAATATGATGTTTTTGGCATAAGATTCATACATATTATGAGATCCTGAATAGTAATATGAACTTTTTGATTTTGAAAATCTGCTCGGGAAAGCGTGATTTCGACTTATTCCAAAGTTTGTTAAACTGCAAATAGCACTCTAAAAACACGAAATATGATGTATTTGATGCTAGATTCTGCCATATAACGCACTTCTGAAGCAAAATCTCGCTTCTGAGCAGATTTACAGATTCAAAAATTTCTAGACGAGACTCAGAAGAAACGCCGATAACTTGCTGGAAACGCAAAATTTTGTGCATTTGAAGACGGATTCATGCGTATTATGTTGTATTGGATAGATTTATGTGATTTGCGATACTTTGAAACTGCTCAGAATGTGGTAGTTTTGACTTATTTCAAACTTCATATAACTGCAGATGGCGCTCTGAAAACACGAAATATGATGTTTTTGTCAATAGATTCATACATATTATAAGGTCCTGAATAGAAATATGATTTTTTTGATTGTGAAAATCTGCGCGGAGAAGCGTGATTTCGACTTATTCCAAAGTTTGTGAAACTGCAAATAGCACTCTAAGAACACGAAATATGATCTATTTGGTGCTAGATTCTGCCATATAACGCACTTTTGAAGCAAAATCTTGCTTCTGAGCAGATTTACAGAGTCAAAAATTTCTCAACGAGACTCAGAAAAGACGCCGATTACTTGCTGGAAACGCAGAATTTTGTGCATTTGAGGACGGATTCATGCGTGTTATGTTGTATTGGATAGATTCATGTGATTTGCGATACTTTGAAACTGCTCAGAATGTGGTAGTTTTGACTTATTTCAAACTTCATATAACTGCAGATGGCGTTTTGAAAACACGAAATATGATGTTTTTGTCGATAGATTCATACATATTATAAGGTCCTGAATAGTAATGAGAACTTTTTGATTGTGGAAATCCGCGCGGAAAAGCGTGATTTCGACTTATTTCAAAGTTTGTAAAACTGCGAATAGCACTCTAAAAACACGAAATATGATGTATTTGGTGCTAGATTCTGTCATATAACGTACTTTTGAAGCAAAATATTGCTTCTGAGCAGATTTACAGAGTCGAAAATAACTCAACGAGACTCAGAAAAAACGTCGATAACTTGCTGTAAACGCAGAATTTTGTGCATCTGAGGACGGATTCATGCGTATTATGTTGTATTGGATAGATTTATGTGATTTGCGGTACTTTGAAACTGCTCAGAATGTGGTAATTTTGACTTATTCCAAACTTCATATAACTGCAGATAGCGCTCTGGAAACACAAAATATGATGTTTTTGTCATAAGATTCATACATATTATGAGGTCCTGAATAGTAATATGAACTTTTTGATTTTGAAAATCTGCTCGGGAAAGCGTGATTTCGACTTATTCCAAAGTTTGTTAAACTGCAAATAGCACTCTAAAAACACGAAATATGATGTATTTGATGCTAGATTCTGCCATATAACGCACTTCTGAAGCAAAATCTTGCTTCTGAGCAGATTTACAGATTCAAAAATTTCTAGACGAGACTCAGAAGAAACGCCGATAACTTGCTGGAAACGCAAAATTTTGTGCATTTGAAGACGGATTCATGCGTATTATGTTGTATTGGATAGATTTATGTGATTTGCGATACTTTGAAACTGCTCAGAATGTGGTAATTTTGACTTATTTCAAACTTCATATAACTGCAGATAGCGCTCTGAAAACACGGAATATGATGTTTTTGTCATTAGATTCATACATATTATGAGATCCTGAATAGGAATTTTAACTTTTTGATTGTGAAAATCCGCGCGGAAAAGCGTGATTTTGACCTATTCCAAAGTTTGTAGAACTGCAAATGGCACTCTAAAAACACGAAATATGATGTATTTGGTGCTAGATTCTACCATTTAACGCACTTTTGGAGCAAAATCTTGCCTCAGAGCAGATTTACAGAGTCAAAAATTTCTCAACGAGACTCAAAAAACGCCGATTACTTGCTAGAAACGCAGAATTTTGTGCATTTGAGAAAGAATTCATGCGTATTATGTTGTATTGGATAGATTTATGTGATTTGCGATACTTTGAAACTGCTCAGAATGTGGTAGCTTTGACTTATTTCAAACTTCATATAACTGCAGATGGCGCTCTGAAAACACGAAATATGATGTTTTTGTCAATAGATTCATACATATTATAAGGTCCTGAATAGAAATATGATTTTTTTGATTGTGAAAATCTGCGCGGAAAAGCGTGATTTCGACTTACTCCAAAGTTTGTGAAACTGCAAATAGCACTCTAAGAACACGAAATATGATGTATTTGGTGCTAGATTCTGTCATATAACGCACTTTTGAAGCAGAATCTTGCTTCTGAGCAGATTTACAGAGTCGAAAATTTCTCAACGAGATCCAGAAAAAACGCCGATAACTTGCTGGAAACGCAAAATTTTGTGCATCTGAGGACGGATTCATGCGTATTATGTTGTATTGGATAGATTTATGTGATTTGCGATACTTTGAAACTGCTCAGAATGTGGTAATTTTGACTTATTTTAAACTTCATATAACTGCAGATGGCGCTCTGAAAACACAAATTATGATGTTTTTGTCAATAGATTCATACATATTATGAGGTCCTGAATAGGAATATAAACTTTTTGATTGTGAAAATCTGCGCGGAAAAGCGTGATTTCGACTTATTCCAAAAGTTGTGAAACTGCAAATAGCACTCTAAAAACACGAAATATGATGTATTTGGTGCTAGATTCTGCCATATAACGCACTTTTGAAGCAAAATCTTACTTCTGAGCAGATTTACAGAGTCAAAAATTTCTCAACGAGACTCAGAAAAAACGCCGATAACTTGCTGGAAACGCAAAATTTTGTGCATTTAAGCACAAATTCATGCGTATTATGTCGTATTGGATAGATTTATGTGATTTGCGATACTTTGAAACTGCTCAGAATGTGGTAGTTTTGACTTATTTCAAACTTCATATAACTGCGGATAGCGCTCTGAAAACACGAAATATGATGTTTTTATTAATGAATTCATACATATTATGAGGTCCTGAATAGGAATATGAACTTTTTGATTGTGAAAATCTGCGCGGAAAAGCGTGATTTCGACTTACTCCAAAGTTTGTTATACTGCAAATAGCACTCTTAAAACACGAAATATGATGTATTTGGTGCTAGATTCTGCCATATACCGCACTTTTGAAGCAAAATCTTGCCCCTGAGCAGATTTACAGATTTAAAAATTTCTCAACGAGACTCAGAAGAAACGCCGATAACTTGTTGAAAACGCAAAGTTTTGTGCATTTGAGGACGGATTCATGCGTATTATGTTGTATTGGATAGATTTATGTGATTTTCGATACTTTGAAACTGCTCAGAATGTGGTAATTTTGACTTATTTCAAACTTCATATAACTGCAGATTGCGCTCTGAAAACACGAAATATGAAGTTTTTGTCAATAGATTCATACATATTATGAGGTCCTGAATAGGAATATGAACTTTTTGATTGTGGAAATCTGCGCGGCAAAGCGTGATTTCGACTTATTCCAAAGTTTGTAAAACTGCAAATAGCATTCTAAGAACACGATATATGATGTATTTGGTGCAAGATTCTTCCATATAACGCACTTTTGAAGCAAAATCTTGCTTCTGAGCAGATTTACAGGGTCGAAGCATTTCTCAACAAGACTCAGAAGAAACGCCGATAACTTGCTGGAAACGCAAAATTATGTGCATTTGAGGACGGATTCATGCGTATTATGTTGTATTGGATAGATTTATGTGATTTGCGATACTTTGAAACTGCTCAGAATGTGGTAATTTTCACTTATCTCAAACTTCATATAACTGCAGATAGCGCTCTGAAAACACGAAATATGATGTTTTTGTCAATAGATTCATACATATTATGAGGTCCTGAATAGGAATATAAACTTCTTGATTGTGAAAATCTGCGCGGAAAAGCGTGATTTTGACCTATTCCAAAGTTTGTAAAACTGCAAATAGCACTCTAAAAACTCGAAATATGATGTATTTGGTGCTAGATTTTGCCATATAACGCACTTTTGGGGCAAAATCTTGCTTCTGAGCAGATTTACAGAGTCAAAAATTTCTCAACGAGACTCAGAAAAAACGCCGATTACTTGCTGGAAACGCAGAATTTTGTGCATTTGAGGACGGATTCATGCGTATTATGTTGTATTGGATAGATTTATGTGATTTGCAATACTTTGAAACTGCTCAGAATGTGGTAATTTTGACTTATTCCAAACTTCATATAACTGCAGATAGCGCTTTGAAAACACAAAATATGATGTTTTTGTCAATAGATTCATACATATTATGAGGTCCTGAATGGGAATATGAATTTTTTGATTGTAAAAATCTGTGCGGTAAAGCGTGATTTCGACTTATTCCAAAGTTTGTGAAACTGCAAATAGCACTTCAAGAACACGAAATATGATGTATTTGGTGCTAGATTCTGTCATATAACGCACTTTTGAAGCAGAATCTTGCTTCTGAGCAGATTCACAGAGTCGGAAATTTCTCAACGAGACTCAGAAAAAGCGCCGATTACTTGCTGGAAACGCAGAATTTTGTGCATTTGAGGACGGATTCATGCGTATTATGTTGTATTGGATAGATTTGTGTGATTTGCGATACTTTGAAACTGCTCAGAATGTGGTAGTTCTGACTTATTTCAAACTTCATCTAACTGCAGATAGCGCTCTGGAAACACGAAATATGATGTTTTTGTCAATAGATTCATACATATTATAAGGTCGTGTATAGGAATAAGAACTTTTTGATTGTGGAAATCTGCGCGGAAAAGCGTGATTTCGACTTATTCCAAAGTTTGTAAAACTGCAAATAGCATTCTAAGAACACGAAATATGATGTGTTTGGATAAGAATGATTGAACCCTAGTGTGATATAAATAATATTGGAAGTTAGAAGAAAAATAAAGTCTTGTATCACACTGTTCAAAATTTTTATTTTTGTTGACCGGTTTCGACTACTGTGTAGCTATCGTCAGAACCGGGAGACTAAAACAAGAAGATACATGAAAGCTTGAAATTCTAATTTGGAACAAATACAAATGTAATTTAATGATCATACTCACACTATATAACTACAGGATTCAAATATGCTCTAAAGTTTCAAACGTAGATAGATGGTTAAACGTATAACTTGTATAAATAAAATAGAATATATAAATCAATTTGTAGAAAATAGGAGTATATCGTGAAAAATTCTTAAAATAATCAAAATATGTCAATGAAAAACAAATTGACAAAATTTTGAAAAGTGAAAACTAGATTAAAACATTATGTAATTTTGATGTTGTTAGATTTGTTTGATCATTCAGACATAAATATTTATTATTTTTAATGAATCTTTTGATTTCCGAAACCTCCAAAAAGTCTAAAGTTGAACCATATTTATGTATATGTAAAATCTCGAAATCTTTAGTAATATTTAAATCATGTCCTGTATCAAGTAAATGTTCTGCGAAACTTGAATTTCCGCACGCGAGTCGTGGACAGCGTTCATGTTCTTTAAACCTAGTTATGAATTTCCTTCCTGTCTGACCAATGTAAGCTGCGTTACAGGTAGCACAGTTTAATTTATAAACCCCAGACTTATGTGTCAAAATTTGAGTATCAATTTTCTTGCAAAGTTCCCTTTTCATTACTCAATGGTTTGAAAACTATTTTGATGTTATAGTTTTTGAAGAAATTTCTGACTCTGTAAGATATACTCCCTAGGAAGGGCAGGGAAAATGTGAAAAAATCTTTCTCAATAACTAAATTTTGAGAATAAGCTTCTTGCAGTTGCAGTTTGTAACGTTTTCTGCTGATAAGCTTATCAATAATGTCAGGGTGGAAATTATTTGCAAAAGCAATTTGTTTCGAAATCTTAGTTTCAGAAATAATCTCTTCATTACTCAAACCATAAGTAAGCATACGATGAATGTGTGATTGGAAAATTGCAAATTTATGTTTTACATAATGATTGGAGTCATTATTAATCGAATCGATCGTTTGTGTCGGTTTTCTGAAAATTTCAAATGATAAGTGGTTATTTGAACGCGTAATCTTAATGTCCAAGAAATTAATACTCTTATTTTGTTCTATTTCGATTGAAAATTTTATATTGCTATGTATTTCATTTAGTTTACCATAAAATGTATGAAGCATATCTATAGTGCCAGTCCAAAGGCACAAAATATCGTCGACGTAACGAAACCAAAAGTTATATATTTAGAAAAGTCTGGAAGATTTTGAAATATTAGGTTCTCGAAATGTTTCATGAAAATTTCAGCCATTGTACCTGACAGAGGAGAACCCATAGCTAGGCCTTTAATTTGCTTATAATATTTGGAGTTGAAAATAAAGAAATTTTGCTATAGACAAATATGTAACAGGTTGTATAAACTGTTTACCATATTGTTAGACCAGTGCGAATTGAACAACATGTCCTTGATCAAAACTTCGGTTTCTGCCACAGGGCCCCTATTCTATAACTTTTATCACCGGTGATACGCAAACAGGGTGATATATTTTGGGCTGCCGTCTTGCGGCGCTTCTGCCGAACTATGGCTATGTGACGTCATACTTAGTGAAATTGTATCACCTCGTATCACCCAGCAAAGAGATGGTGGTAGAAACTTATCACCGGTGATACTTTGACGTTCGAGGTTATGATGTTTCATATTTTATTTTTAAATGGATCTGATTTTTAGTTGTGGGCTAAAGTACACAAAATTCTTGTGCATAAACCCACCATAAGATGAAAATACATAATAATTTGAGACAAATATTAATTTGAAATCTTATTTACGTTAAAAATGTAGTAGGTTAAATTTTAATAACTGTAATATTCAATATTATGCAGTCAGATTTTAATTCTCATTGATAAATGCTGTAAAATATGAATAATTATTAAATCTAACAAATTTCCAAGCTATAGTGTACCAACATAAATAAATATAACCAGAAACTTAAGAAAGTGAAAGTTACTAGACGAGTACCTTCAGATGCTTCAACGGTGGAAGGTCATATGACGTCATTGATATATCACCCCAAGAGGGTGATAAGTCGTGAAAAGTTATAGAATAGGTACCCAGGAACGTTTGTAAATAAATTTGTAACATCAAAAGAAACCAAAATACCATTATCTACGTTATTAACAAGTTCAAGTTTACCAATCAAATCTGTAGTATTTTTCAATGAGTGACAAGAATTCGTGTTAAAGTTATCTGTCAGAACGGTATTAAGTAGTTTAGCAAGGCTATAAGTAAGAGAATCAATGAAAGAGACAACTGGTCTGATTGGTAAACCTTCCTTATGTAATTTAGGCAAACCATAGAGGACAGGAGTTCTAGGGTTCATTGGTATCAAACTTTTTATATTATAAAATGAAATGAAGTCATGGTGTAGTTTCAGTTCTTTTCTAAGTAAAGCTACGAAACTGTTAAGCGGGTTACATTTGAGCTTTTTGAACGTGTCACATCTGATGAATGATTCTACTTTATTAATATATATAGTTTTATTCAAAATACTAATGCAGTTACCCTTACCTGCTTTAGTAAAAATGAGATCATTTTCTGTAATTTTCTGTTTTATAGATTTTAGAATCGCAACATTCTTCCGTTCCTCATTTGATTTGCCTATCTTAGTCATTTTGTTCCTGAAGTTAGAAAGTGCGGTAGTCAAATTATTGAATATATTATCATCCTTAATTAAATTGGCGATATTGTTCGTATCTGCAACAAAATTATCAAACTGTTCACTTGAAGGGGTGAAAATGGGGTTGAATTTCAATCCTTTATTCAAAAGCCTCAATTCGCTATTGTCAAAATCGACGTCAGAAAGGTTGATAACAGTGTCATGAAAAGTGTGGATCTCCTCTATTGTTGAAGTGGCTGGATTATCTTTTTCAATTTTAGCACTTTTTAATCTTTCTAGTCTGTGAATGTTATTTCTGAGTCTAGAACGCTTTTCACTAGTGACATGTTTGACCATTTCATTGCAGTCCTTGAGAAAATCATCGAGGATAACAAAAGGTAAGGTTTCAACAAGTTGATTGTACGACAATTTAAGCTTCAAATTGAGATCATTCACAATGATGTACTGTCTCCTAATTTCTTGTTTCAAAAGTATCCTCTTTGTCTTTATTATTTGATTTTTCTTATTATTAGAACTAGTGTTATTCTGCTTGCTAAATTGGTGTTCAATGTAATTGGGGATGATGTTCTTCCGTAAACAAGTTCTGTTAAACCAAATATCTAATTTCGTTTCTTCACTCTTACGAAGTTGTCTCCTGTATTGTAGGGTTGGTGCAGCCAGACTCGCTGAATTCATGATAAGAATGATTTAACCCTAGTGTGATCTAAATAATATTGGAAGTTAGAAGAAAAATAAAGTCTTGTATCACACTGTTCAAAATTTTTATTTTTGTTGACCGGTTTCGACTACTGTGTAGCCATCGTCAGAACCGGGAGACTAAAACAAGAAGATACATGAAAGCTTGAAATTCTAATTTGGAACAAATACAAATGTAATTTAATGATCATACTCACACTATATAACTACAGGATTCAAATATGCTCTGAAGTTTCAAACGTAGATAGATGGTTAAACGTATAACTTGTATAAATAAAATAGAATATATAAATCAATTTGTAGAAAATAGGAGTATATCGTGAAAAATTCTTAAAATAATCAAAATATGTCAATGAAAAACAAATTGACAAAATTTTGAAAAGTAAAAACTAGATTAAAACATTGTGTAATTTTGATGTTGTTAGATTTGTTTGATCATTCAGACATAAATATTTATTATTTTCAATGAATCTTTTGATTTCCAAAACCTCCAAAAAGTCTAAAGTTGAACCATATTTATGTATATGTAGGATTTCGAAATCTTTAGTGATATTAAAATCATGTCCTGTATCAAGTAAATGTTCTGCGAAACTTGAATTTCCGCACGCGAGTCGTAGACAGCGTTCATGTTCTTTAAACCTAGTTATGAATTTCCTTCCTGTCTGACCAATGTAAGCTGCGTTACAGGTAGCACAGTTTAAATTATAAACCCCAGACTTATGTGTCAAAATTTGAGTTTCAATTTTCTTGCAAAGTTCCCTTTTCAAATTACTCAATGGTTTGAAAACTATTTTAATGTCTTGATGTGTTTGGTGCTAGATTCTGTCATATAACGCACTTTTGAAGCAAAATATTGCTTCTGAGCAGATTTACAGAGTCGAAAATTACTCAACGAGACTCAGAAAAAACGCCGATAACTTGCTGGAAACGCAAAATTTTGTGCATCTGAGGACAGATTCATGCGTATTGTGTTGTATTGGATAGATTTATGTGATTTGCGATACTTTGAAACTGCTCAGAATGTGGTAATTTTGACTTATTTCAAACTTCATATAACTGCAGATAGCGCTTTGAAAACACGAAATGTGATGTTTCTGTCAATAGATTCATACATATTATGAGGTCCTGAATAGAAATATGAACTTTTTGATTGTGAGAATCTGCGCGGTAGAGCGTGATTTCGACTCATTCCAAAGTTTGTAAAACTGCAAATAGCACTCTAAAAACACGAAATATTATGTATGTGGTGCTAGATTCTGCCATTTAACGCTCTTTTGAAGCAAAATCTTGCTTCTGAGCAGATTTACAGAGTCAAAAATTTCTCAACGAGACTCAGAAAAAACGCCGATTACTTGCTAGAAACGCAGAATATTGTGCATTCGAGGACGGATTCATGCGTATTATGTTGTATTGGATAGATTTATGTGATTTGCGATACTCTGAAACTGCTCAGAATGTGGTAATTTAGACTTATTTCAAACTTCATATAACTGCAGATAGCGCTCTGAAAACACGAAATATGATGTTTTTGTCAATAGATTCATACATATTATAAGGTCCTGAATAGGAATATGATTTTTTTGATTGTGAAAATCTGCGCGGAAAAGCGTGATGTCGACTTATTCCAAAGTTTGTGAAACTGCAAATAGCACTCTAAGAACACGAAATATGATGTATTTGGTGCTAGATTCTGTCATATAACGCACTTTTGAAGCAGAATCTTGCTTCTGAGCAGATTCACAGAGTCGGAAATTTCTCAACGAGACTCAGAAAAAGCGCCGATAACTTGCTGGAAACGCAAAATTTTGTGCATCTGAAGACGGATTCATGCGTATTATGTTGTATTGGATAGATTTATGTGATTTGCGATACTTTGAAACTGCTCAGAATGTGGTAATTTTGACTTATTCCAAACTTCATATAACTGCAGATAGCGCTCTGAAAACACGAAATATGATGTTTTTGTCATAAGATTCATACATATTATGAGGTCCTGAATAGTAATATGTACTTTTTGATCGTGAAAATCTGCTCGGAACAGCGTGATTTCGACTTATTCCAAATTTTGTAAAACTGCAAATAGCACTCTAAAAACACGAAATATGATGTATTTGGTGCTAGATTCTGCCATATAACGCACTTTTGAAGCAAAATCTTGCTTCTGAGCAGATTTACAGAGTCAAAAATTTCTCAACGAGACTCAGAAAAAACGCCGATTACTTGCTGGAAACGCAGAATTTTGTGCATTTGAGGACGGATTCATGCGTATTATGTTGTATTGGATAGATTTATGTGATTTGCGATACTTTGAAACTGCTCAGAATGTGGTAGTTTTGACTTATTTCAAACTTCATATAACTGCAGATGGCGCTCTGAAAACACGAAATATGATGTTTTTGTCAATAGATTCATACATATTATAAGGTCCTGAATAGGAATGAGAACTTCTTGATTGTGGGAATCTGCGCGGAGAAGCGTGATTTCGACTTATTCCAAAGTTTGTAAAACTGCGAATAGCACTTTAAAAACACGAAATATGATGTATTTGGTGCTAGATTCTGTCATATAACGTACTTTTGAAGCAAAATATTGCTTCTGAGCGGATTTACAGAGTCGAAAATTACTCAACGAGACTCAGAAAAAACGCTGATAACTTGCTGGAAACGCAAAATTTTGTGCATCTAAGGACGGATTCATACGTATTATGTTGTATTGGATAGATTTATGTGATTTGCGATACTTTGAAACTGCTCAGAATGTGGTAATTTTTACTTATTTTAGACTTCATATAACTGCAGATAGCGCTCTGAAAACACGAAATATGATGTTTTTGTCGTTAGATTCATACATATTATGAGGTCCTGAATAGGAATATGAATTTTTTTATTGTGAAAATCTGCGTGGAAAAGCGTGATTGCGACTTATTCCAAAGTTTGTAAAACTGCAAATAGCACTCTAAAAACACGATATATGATGTATTTGGTGCTAGATTCTGCCATATAACGCACTTTTGAAGCAAAATCTGGCTTCTGAGCAGATTTACAGAGTCAAAAATTTCTCAACGAGACTAAGAAAAAAAGGCCGATAACTTGCTGGAAACGCAAAATTTTGTGCATTTGAGGACGGATTCATGCGTATTATGTTGTATTGGATAGATTTATGTGATTTGCGATACTTTGAAACTGCTCAGAATGTGGTAATCTTGACTTATTTTAAACTTCACATAACTGCAGATAGCGCTCTGAAAACACGAAATATGATGTTTTTGTCAATAGATTCATACATATTATGAGGTCCTGAAGAAATATAAACTTTTTGATTGTAAAAATCTGCGCGGAAAAGCGTGATTTCGACTTATTCCAAAAGTGTTGAAACTGCAAATAGCACTCTAAAAACACGAAATATGATGTATTTGGTGCTAGATTCTGCCATATAACGCACTTTTGAAGCAAAATCTTACTTCTGAGCAGATTTACAGAGTCAAAAATTTCTCAACGAGACTCAGAAAAAACGCCGATAACTTGCTGGTAACGCAAAATTTTGTGCATTTAAGCACAAATTCATGCGTATTATGTCGTATTGGATAGATTTATGTGATTTGCGATACTTTGAAACTGCTCAGAATGTGGTAGTTTTGACTTATTTCAAACTTCATATAACTGCGGATAGCGCTCTGAAACCCGAAATATGATGTTTTTATCAATAGATTCATACATATTACGAGGTCCTGAATAGGAATATGAACTTTTTGATTGTGAAAATCTGCGCGGAAAAGCGTGATTTCGACTTACTCCAAAGTTTGTTATACTGCAAATAGCACTCTTAAAACACGAAATATGATGTATTTGGTGCTAGATTCTGCCATATACCGCACTTTTGAAGCAAAATCTTGCCCCTGAGCAGATTTACAGATTTAAAAATTTCTCAACGAGACTCAGAAGAAACGCCGATAACTTGTTGAAAACGCAAAGTTTTGTGCATTTGAGGACGGATTCATGCGTATTATGTTGTATTGGATAGATTTATGTGATTTTCGATACTTTGAAACTGCTCAGAATGTGGTAATTTTGACTTATTTCAAACTTCATATAACTGCAGATTGCGCTCTGAAAACACGAAATATGAAGTTTTTGTCAATAGATTCATACATATTATGAGGTCCTGAATAGGAATATGAACTTTTTGATTGTGGAAATCTGCGCGGCAAAGCGTGATTTCGACTTATTCCAAAGTTTGTAAAACTGCAAATAGCATTCTAAGAACACGAAATATGATGTATTTGGTGCAAGATTCTTCCATATAACGCACTTATGAAGCAAAATCTTGCTTCTGAGCAGATTAACAGGGTCGAAGCATTTCTCAACAAGACTCAGAAGAAACGTCGATAACTTGCTGGAAACGCAAAACTATGTGCATTTGAGGACGGATTAATGCGTATTATGTTGTATTGGATAGATTTGTGTGATTTGCGATATTTTGAAACTGCTCAGAATGTGGTAATTTCCACTTATCTCAAACTTCATATAACTGCAGATAGCGCTCTGAAAACACGAAATATGATGTTTTTGTCAATAGATTCATACATATTATGAGGTCCTGAATAGGAATATAAACTTTTTGATTGTGAAAATCTGCGCGGAAAAGCGTGATTTTGACCTATTCCAAAGTTTGTAAAACTGCAAATAGCACTCTAAAAACTTGAAATATGTTGTATTTGGTGCTAGATTCTGCCATATAACGCACATTTGGAGCAAAATCTTGCTTCTGAGCAGATTAACAGAGTCAAAAATTTCTCAACGAGACTCAGAAAAAACGCCGATTACTTGCTGGAAACGCAGAATTTTGTGCATTTGAGGACGGATTCATGCGTATTATGTTGTATTGGATAGATTAATGTGATTTGCGATACTTTGAAACTGCTCAGAATGTGGTAGTTTTGACTTATTTCAAACTTCATATAACTGCAGATGGCGCTCTGAAAACACGAAATATGATGTTTTTGTCAATAGATTCATACATATTATGGGGTCCTGAATAGGAATATGAATTTTTTGATTGTAAAAATCTGTGCGGTAAAGCGTGATTTCGACTTATTCCAAAGTTTGTGAAACTGCAAATAGCACTTTAAGAACACGAAATATGATGTATTTGGTGCTAGATTCTGTCATATAACGCACTTTTGAAGCAGAATCTTGCTTCTGAGCAGATTTACAGAGTCGAAAATTTCTCAACGAGACTCAGAAAAAGCGCCGATAACTTGCTGGAAACGCAAAATTTTGTGCATTTGAGGACGGATTCATGCGTATTATGTTGTATTGGATAGATTTATGTGATTTGCGATACTTTAAAACTGCTCAGAATGTGGTAGTTTTGACTTATTTCAAACTTCATCTAACTGCAGATAGCGCTCTGAAAACACGAAATATGATGTTTTTGTCAATAGATTCATACATATTATAACGTCCTGAATAGGAATAGGAAATTTTTGATTGTGGAAATCTGCGCGGAAAAGCGTGATTTCGACTTATTCCAAAGTTTGTAAAACTGCAAATAGCATTCTAAGAACACGAAATATGATGTATTTGGTGCAAGCTTCTGCCATATAACGCACTTTTGAAGCAAAATCTTGCTTCTGAGCAGATTTACAGAGTCGAAGCATTTCTCAACAAGACTCAGAAGAAACGCCGATAACTTGCTGGAAACGCAAAATTATGTGCATTTGAGGACGGATTCATGCGTATTATGTTGTATTGGATAGATTTATGTGATTTGCGATAGTTTGAAACTGCTCAGAATGTGGTAATTCTGACTTATTTCAAACTTCATATAACTGCAGATAGCGCTCTGTAAACACGAAATATGATGTTTTTGTCAATAGATTCATAAATATTATGAGGTCCTGAATAGGGATATGAACTTTTTGATTGTGAAAATCTGCTCGGAGAAGCGTGATTTCGACTCATTCCAAAGATTGTAAGACTGCAAATAGCACTCTAAAACACAAAATATGATGTATTTGGTATTTGATTCTGCCATATAACGCACTTTTGAAGCAAAATCTTGCTTCTGAGCAGATTTACAGAGTCAAAAGTTTCTCAACGAGACTCAGAAAAAACGCCGATAACTAGCTGGAAACGCAAAATTTCTTGCATTTGAGGACGAATTCATGCGTATTATGTTGTATTGGATAGATTTATGTGATTTGCGATACTTTGAAACTGCTCAGAATGTGGTAATTTTGACTTATTTCAAACTTCATATAACTGCAGATTGCGCTCTGAAAACACGGAATATGATATTTTTGTCATTAGATTCATACATATTATGAGGTCCTGAATAGTAATATGAACTTTTTGATCGTGAAAATCTGCTCGGAAAAGCGTGATTTCGACTTATCCCAAAGTTTGTAAAACTGCAAATAGCACTCTAAAAACACGAAATATGATGTATTTGGTGCTAGATTCTGCCATATAACGCACTTTTGAAGCAAAATCTTGCTTCTGAGCAGATTAACAGAGTCAAAAATTTCTCAACGAGACTCAGAAAAAACGCCGATTACTTGCTGGAAACGCAGAATTTTGTGCATTTGAGGACGGATTCATGCGTATTATGTTGTATTGGATAGATTAATGTGATTTGCGATACTTTGAAACTGCTCAGAATGTGGTAGTTTTGACTTATTTCAAACTTCATATAACTGCAGATGGCGCTCTGAAAACACGAAATATGATGTTTTTGTCAATAGATTCATACATATTATAAGGTCCTGAATAGTAATAAGAACTTTTTGATTGTGGAAATCCGCGCGGAAAAGCGTGATTTCGACTTATTCCAAAGTTTGTAAAACTGCGAATAGCACTCTAAAAACACGAGATATGATGTATTTGGTGCTAGATTCTGTCATATAACGTACTTTTGAAGCAGAATATTGCTTCTGAGCAGATTTACAGAGTCGAAAATTACTCAACGAGACTCATAAAAAACGCCGATAACTTGCTGGAAACGCAAAATTTTGTGCATCTGAGGACGGATTCATGCGTATTATGTTGTATTGGATGGATTTATGTGATTCGCGATACTTTGAAACTGCTCAGAGTGTGGTAATTTTTACTTATTTCAAACTTCATATAACTGCAGATAGCGCTCTGAAAACACGAAATATGATGTTTTTGTCAATAGATTCATACATATTATGAGGTCCTGAATAGGAATATGAACTTTTTGATTGTGAAAATCTGCGCGGGAAAGCGTGATTTCGACTTACTCCAAAGTTTGTGAAACTGCAAATAGCACTCTAAAAACACGGGTTATGATGTATTTGGTGCTAGATTCTGCCAAAATACGCACTTTTAAAGCAAAATCTTGCTTCTGAGCAGATTTACAGATTCAAAAATTTCTCAACGAGACCCAGAAAAAACGCCGATAACTTGCTGGAAACGCAAAATTTTGTGCATTTAAGCACAAATTCATGCGTATTATGTCGTATTGGATAGATTTATGTGATTTGCGATATTTTGAAACTGCTCAGAATGTGGTAGTTTTGACTTATTTCAGACTTCATATAACTGCGGATAGCGCTCTGAAAACACGAAATATGATGTTTTTATCAATAGATTCATACAAATTATGAGGTCATGAATAGGAATATGAACTTTTTGATTGTGAAAATCTGCGCGGAAAAGCGTGATTTCGACTTACTCCAAAGTTTGTTATACTGCAAATAGCACTCTTGAAACACAAAATATGATGTATTTGGTGCTAGATTCTGCCATATACCGCACTTTTGGAGCAAAATCTTGCCTCTGAGCAGATTTACAGATTCAAAAATTTCTCAACATGACTCAGAAGAAACGCCGATAACTTGTTGAAAACGCAAAGTTTTGTGCATATGAGGACGGATTAATGCGTATTATGTTGTATTGGATAGATTTATGTGATTTTCGATACTTTGAAACTGCTCAGAATGTGGTAATTTTGACTTATTTCAAACTTCTTATAACTGCAGATTGCGCTCTGAAAACACGAAATATGATGTTTTTGTCAATAGATTTATACATATTATGAGGTCCTGAATAGAAATATGAACTTTTTGATTGTGGAAATCTGCGCGGCAAAGCGTGATTTCGACTTATTCCAAAGTTTGTAAAACTGCAAATAGCATTCTAAGAACACGAAATATGATGTATTTGGTGCAAGATTCTTCCATATAACGCACTTTTGAAGCAAAATCTTGCTTCTGAGCAGATTTACAGAGTCAAAGCATTTCTCAACAAGACTCAGAAGAAACGCCGATAACTTGCTGGAAACGCAAAATTATGTGCATTTGAGGACGGATTCATGCGTATTATGTTGTATTGGATAGATTCATGTGATTTGCGATACTTTGAAACTGCTCAGAATGTGGTAATTTTCACTTATTTCAAACTTCATATAACTGCAGATAGCGCTCTGAAAACACAAAATATGATGTTTTTGTCAATAGATTCATACAAAATATATTTTTCAAACTCGAAAAATAGTTTTTAAAAATTTTATTTGATTACTTTAAGATTTGTGCTGTGCACTACATGAAACTTAAATGACAATAGGAATGGTTAACTTAGAAAACTATGCTATTTATACAGAGATCATCTTCTTGTACGTGATTTTAATGTAAACTATATTCTGCTGAATTTATGAGAAATAAATGATTTAATAATTCACACTATGGTGCAATAAGGGCGATGTCTCTACATAATTCCTCCCTCCTCAAGAATAGAAGTTACAATTTTGGAACTTCTATCATTAATCTCTTTTAATTCTATATCTTTGGATTTTTTGATTTTTCTTTTAAGATGATCTTTGCATTTACAACCTAATATTACAAAAATTATCAATATAATTATAATATAAATGAAAATATAATGATAGTTATTCACATCTACATTATAGGGTGAATTCAACTGAATATTATTCTCTAACTCATGTTTAATTAATGAAATATTTTTGATTTTATTTTCTACATGTTCAATATGATTTTTTGTAGAGTTTATATGAATTTCTATCAACTCCCCAAAATTATTTTTAATCTCAATCTGTTTATTAATTTTACAATTATTGGTGTAATATATTCCTTTCAAATTTTTAATCTTCAATTCATTATTGCAATAAAATTTGACCTGTTCTTCATTCGGGAAATATAAATATCTCAAATCTGAATTTGTTATTTCTATTATTGGATTTATCGGCGATATTTTATTATATTCACAAAACTGAAAATCTTTATAACAAATAACGTTTTCTAGACATTTCTCATATTCTTTATTTTGAGATAGGCAATAATATTCATTTTTGCTTATTCTAGTACATTTATCTATAGGTCTAATTCTACAATTGTTTTTTGTGTAAAGGCCGTTTGGGACGTTCACTGTTTCGTATATATTGTGTAAATTCGTAGGGATGGAAGTAACTTGTAAAAGTTCTTCTTTAAAAATATTTGATGGAATTTCGATAAGGATGGTAAGGTTATCGTTTTTGATTGAGCAATATGTTCTAAAAATATTGCTATTTTGCATATTATTCAGTAAAATTGTCCTGATAAAATTATTCTCAATTTTATTAATTTCGTTCAATAATTCATTATGATTAATAACTCCAAAATACAAAATATTCAATTTACAAAAGGTCATCGTTTCCTCTAATAAAACCAATGAAAAATAAAGCTCTTGTCCTGTCTGAATAAACTTATTTATTAAATTTTGTGTTTTTATAATGTCAATGTCATCTAAAACTTTTCCTAATACTTTCTCCAATTTATTTGATTTTTCATTTAAGATTAGATTATTTTCATTAATCAATCTGATTTTATTATTGAATTGTTATGTTATATTATTATTTATGGTGACTATTTTATTTATTTTACTTGTCAATTTATTCTCATTACTATTAATATTCTCAATTATCTGATCGTACCTTTCTTTATCTGTTGAATCTAAGTTTCCAGTTATACTTTTGATGATAGAACCGAGTCCGTTAATTAACCCTCTTTTCTGTCTTTTTGTGTTAATTAATTGCGTTTTGTCTTTCAAATGAGACATCACGTTTTTCAATATATTTCTATGACTGATGATACTATTCTCAAATTTATATTTTTCTAAAATTTTGTCTAACAAACCGATATTGGATTCCAACATATAAAATTGTTGAAGAATATTAGATAATGGGATTTGGAAAGGAATGATTTGGGTATTTACCTGTATATAGGCTGTCCCTAAGTCAAGTATGTTAAGTCCAGTATAAATGTCATCCTGAATGATTTGTGATATTCCGAAAGGAATCAATCTGTAACAAGTCGGGGATTTTTTAAATTTGATAATTTATGCTTTTTGTTCTTATCGTCTACAATCTGTCCTCTTTCATGTTTTACTGTCTTTACATCTAAAATTTTAAATTTCGGCTTCTCTATTTTCCCAGAATTTCGTTTGTTAATTTTGACATAAACTTCAGATGGTAAATCATATTGCTTTGTTATTTGCTCTGAATATTTCGACTTATTTTTCTCTATATTGGATTTTACCTGTTCGTTAATTTCATTCAATATTTGTGCATGTTTGTGTAGATATTCATCCACTTGTATCTCTTCTGGTTTCAAATTTGATTCTAATATTTGTCCAAATACGATTTCTATAGGTGTTCGTTTTGTTACCGAATGAATGCTGTTATTGTAAGCTATCAATGCGTAATTTAATCTTTCTTTTAGTTGCAAGGTTTTTATGATAGCGTTTTGATTAATAATTCGCATGTGCTCTATCAGGGAAGAGTGAAATCTTTCAATCATTCCGTTACTTTTCGGGTTATCCACAGAAATATAATGAATGTTAATTTTTCTTAAGGCCAAATAATTTTGAATTGTCTTATTATTAAATTCCAAACCATTGTCGGAAACAATTTCCTTGGGGATCGTAAAATGTGTAAAGTATTTAATTAATTTATTCAAAATAGTAATTGCATTTTTATCTTTTATAACGTAAGCTACGGCAAATTTGGAAGAAGAGTCTATAATAGTTAATATTTCAATTTGTTCTAACGATAGTAAGTCTATATGAATTTTTTCGAAAGGTTTATCAGCTGTTGGTGTCCGGATAGTGGGTATTTGAATGGGATTTCTTTCGTACTTCGTAGTCAAACAAATATTACAATTATTTATAAAATTTTGAATATCTTTTTGCATATTCGGCCAATAATATATCTGTTTCAATTTATTATATGTTTCTACAATACCCCTGTGGTTAGTTTTCCCTTCGTGATAATTTCTTATAACAATCTGTTGTTCTTCCTTGCTTTCAACATCGGTATTCATTGTTTTACACGCTACTAATTTATAACTGTTAGAATCAAAATAGGTCTGTAATACGGCATTAAAATTGATTTTAAATAATTCTGGTATTAAACAATAGTAAGTTACTCCTGGTTGCAAATATTCCTTAATAAATTTCATGATTGATTTATTACTGTCAATTTTATTCAAATAGAAATACAAACGTTGCACTTTATGATCGAAAAATTTAGTAATTTTAACTTCGTTTTTATAATTTGTTTCTTTGATAACTATTTGATTTTTACAAGTATTTATGGGTGTATCTAAATAAGTCAAACCGTTTACAGGACTTTCGTCATCAGAATGTGCAGTGTCTGTGTCGCTTCCAGTTTCTACTCTAACTGAATCTGTATCTGAATTTAAATTTAAATCGGTGTCTTTTGGTTTCTCATAAACATTTATTTTATTATTTGAATCGTGAAATACCTCTGTAATCAAATTTTCGATTTTGTCCCATTTTTTCATATCAAGCCTAGAGCAAATTTTGGGCATATCTAATTCAACTATTTCTTTTGTATCGAATAATTCAATAATTTCTCTAAGCAAATTTTTATATTTCTAAATGTAGGTTTATCAAAATAATTCTCTTTTGTAACTAAATGACAAATTAATCTTGGGTTTCTTTGTATCATAATTTTGTTATCTACATTATAATAATTTTCACAAGGATAATTTTGCTTAACTTGATGTGCGAACCCCTCGCTCATTTTCATATCTTTAGAAACACAATAAACTAAGGTTTTATCGGATTCGAAAATGTTTGAATTTTTGTATTCAATTTTAAAGTCTGGCTTAATACGAGATAATGCATCTGCTACTGAGTTTTGACACCCTTTTTTATATTCTACAGTATAGTTAAACTCTTCTAATTTCAAACGCCATCTTATTAATTTAGAGTTAGGCTCCTTCAATGAGTTTAGCCACACAAGCGGTCTATGATCGGTAATAATTTTAAATTTATGTCCTAATAAATATGGTCGAAATTGTTTCGTTGCCCAAATTATGGCTAAAAGTTCTTTTTCGATAGTAGAGTAATTGATTTCATGGTAATTAAGAGTTCGAGAAATGTAAGCGATAGGAAGATCTTTATTCCTTTCGTTCGTTTGTGATAGTACGGCTCCAATTGCATAGTTGCTCGCATCTGTTGTTAGAATGAAAGTTTTTGAGAAGTCTGGATATTGTAAAATTGGATCGTTTGAAAGAAGTGTCTTACATTTATCAAAACATTTTCTATACTCCGGGTCTTTTATGTCAATTTTTTGTCCTTTCTTCAAGCAGTTGGTCAAAGGCTTGGTTATTTTTGAGAAGCTATCGATAAATCGTCTGTAATACCCTAATAGTCCAAGGAAAGATTTTATTTCTTTCGTTGTCTTGGGGATAGGAAAGTTTTTTATAGCTTGAATTTTGTCGGGGTTTGGTTTTATTCCGTCCGTTGTAATAATGTGACCTAAGTACGCTACCTCTTTTCTTAAAAACTCACATTTGTCGAGCTGAATTTTTAAATTAGCTTCCTGTAATTTCTTGAAAATTTTTTCTATATTAATTAAATGTTCTTCGAGGGATGTCCCTAATATAATAATATCGTCTAAATAAACGAAGCAAATTTTGTTTATATAATCTTTTAATACGAAATTCATAAGTCTCTGGAAAGTTGACGGAGCGTTTTTTAAGCCAAAAGGCATTCTTTTGAATTCGTAGTGTCCGGTATTGGTTGAAAAAGTGGTTTTTGGTATGTCATTCGGTTCTACTTCGATTTGATGAAAACCGGATTTTAAGTCGATTGTTGTAAAATAATTTGATTTTCTCAATTTGTCAAGTATGTCCGTAATGTCTGGTATAGGAAATTTATCGTCAATTGTCTTGTCGTTCAGTTTTCTATAATCGATGACTACGCGAAATTTTTGTTCGCCGGATGCGTCTAGTTTTTTCTTTACTACCCAAATAGGGGCAGAATACGGGCTATATGAGTGTTGTATAATATCATCTTGTAACATTTTGTCTATCTGATTCTGTACTTCTTGTTTATAAGTTTCTGGATATTTATACTGCTTTGCATGGATGGGGATATTATCGGTAGTTTTTATCTGATGTTTGATTTTATTTGTGAAAGAAAGTTTGTCATTTTCTTGTAATATTAATGATTTGAATTTATTCAAAACTATACCTAAGCTTCGTGTTTCTTCAAAATTCAAATGTTCGTCGCGTATATTTTGATTTTTTATTTCTAAATTAAAATTTCAATTCTACCAGAATTCAAATATTTTAATTTATATTTGAATTTATTTAAAAATAAAATTTCTTCTTTTATAAAATCAAATTTTGTCTTAAGTAATTTTATACCAGGAAGTCCTAGTAATATATCGAAATCTTTATGAAAATCAAAAATATAACTCTTTATATTGTTATTTTTGAACTTGAAAAAAGTAAATTCTTTGCCTGAAGATTTACCATTACAAGTATGTTCGGTGAATAATTCTGGAAATTCAGTAAAATTTGGTTCAATTAATTTTGGATTAATATAATTTTGAGTTGAACCTGTATCTAATAAAATTTTATAATTTGAAACTTGAATAAATGGTAACTTACTAAAATTATTAGTTAAGGATTCGATTCGGGTTGGTTGCTGTCTATGTCTAAAAAATTATTTTCTTCTTCAATATTCTCTTCGAATTGTTCGATTTCTTGTATTTCTGAGGGGGTATCAATTTCTATTTCTTGATTGTAAAATTGCTCTGATCTTTGAGGATATCTTTTTGGAAATTGAGATGTTTGGATGCTCATAGGGGTGACTTTTTGCTGAGCGTTACGGAAATTTGCACTGGGTGCAAAATTTTTATTTGTATTAGGTGTGTAAGGCTTGTTTGCGCTTGGCGCGTAAGGCTTATTTGCACTAGGTGCGAAGGGCCTATTTGAGTTTTGTTGCTGTGAGTATTTATACGGCGGAGGCTGGTATTTAGGAAAATTATTAAATTGAATTTGGTCTTTAGGTGGAGAGGATTTTTGGATTTGAATCTGTTGGTTGTGGATATACTGTAAATCGTTTGTAATAAGGTTCAATATATCTATCAATTTTTGCGGGTTTCTAGCTGATAATTGTGATCGGAACGGATCTTTACAATTATTAATAAAGCATTGCGTAAAATATTTAATTGCACTTTCAATGATAACTCTACTCACGTTTGCGTCGTATTTACACTCTACTTTACTTTTGTAAATCAAGAACAAGTCGTTGAACTTGGTGTAATAGTCTAATATGTTATCTCGATTCTGTTTGAAGTGTGTAATTTCATACATCAAAGTGTATTCGGATCTAGTGTCAGAATAGTTTTGTAAAAGATGTTCTTTTAATTCTTTCCAAGAATTTATAATTGTGATGCTCAAACATTGAGCTGCATTTCTCTTGATTTTATTTTTTAATGTTAGTAATACTAATTTTCTTGTAATTTCAGAAGGGTTGGTTTGGCTTATAATATTTATGATATCTTCGACTGTATTTACAAAATTTGGTAAAGATTTTACATCACCATCGAAACATGGCACTAATTCTGATAATTTTGAAATTTCTTCATTCATATTTGCAAAAATATTTCCTGGCGTACCAGCTGGAACGAGTGGGGTAGCCATTTCTATTGATAAGCTATTCAGTTTTTGTAACAATTCGTCCAGTGTAATAATATAGTAATTTTTTTACTTACAAAATTAATATAACTTTGATCATTTGGGGAATGGGTGGCTGACCGTCGGACCAATCGATTTTCGCTCGATGTTGGTTGGTGATGGACAGCACCGGTAGTAGACAGCTGGCTGCAGGGCTGATCGATTTTCCCTCGATGTAGGCTCTGCGTTGAATGCTGAATTGTAATTACTTCTGTAGTTCTGGATCTGCTCTCAGGAACTGCTTCAGAAGGATTCTGTATTGTTCGACGAAGAAGTTTGATTCTGCTTACAATCGAGATGTAACAGAGGTTTCGCTGGTGTTTCAGGATTGACTTGTTCACTCTGATTTGTAGATTCTTGGATTAGCCGGTTAGACGATAGAAATCGACGACTTCTTGGATTTGAACGAATTTAACACTTATATGTTTTCGATCCAAAAGCCTTTTTTGCTAATCCTACCGACTGCGCCAAATATATTTTTCAAACTCGAAAAATAGTTTTTAAAAATTTTATTTTAATACTTTAAGATTTGTGCTGTGCACTACATGAAACTTAAATGACAATAGGAATGGTTAACTCAGAAAACTATGCTATTTATACAGAGATCATCTTCTTGTACGTGATTTTAATGTAAACTATATTCTGCTGAATTTATGAGAAATAAATGATTTAATAATTCACACTATGGTGCAATAAGGGCGATGTCTCTACATAATTTACATATTATGAGGTCCTGAATAGGAATATAAACTTTTTGATTGTGAAAATCTGCGCGGAAAAGCGTGATTTTGACCTATTCCAAAGTTTGTAAAACTGCAAATAGCACTCTAAAAGCACGAAATATGATGTATTTGGTGCTAGATTCTGCCATATAACGCACTTTTGGAGCAAAATCTTGCTTCTGAGCAGATTTACAGAGTCAAAAATTTCTCAACGAGACTCAGAAAAGACGCCGATTACCAGCTGGAGACTCAGAATTTTGTGCATTTGAGGACGGGTTCATGCGTATCATGTTGTATTGGATACTGCTCAGAATGTGGTAATTTTGACTTATTTCAAACTTCATATAACTGCAGATAGCCCTCTGAAAACACGATATATTATGTTTTTGTCAAAAGATTCATACATATTATGAGGTCCTGAATAGGAATATGAACTTTTTGATTGTGAAAATTTGCGCGGAAAAGCGTAATTTCGACTTATTCTAAAGTTTGTGAAACTGCGAATAGCACTCTAAAAACAGGAAATATGATGTATTTGGTGCTAGATTCTGCCATATAACGCGTTTTTGAAGCAAAGTCTTGCTTCTGAGCAGATTTACAGATTCAAAAATTTCTCAACGAGACTCAGAAAAAACGCCGATAACTTGCTGGAAACGCAAAATTTTGTGCATTTGAGGACGGATTCATGCGTATTATGTTGTATTGGATAGATTTATGTGATTTGAAACTGCTCAGAATGTGGTAATTTTCACTTATTTCAAACTTCATATAACTGCAGATAGCGCTCTGAAAACACAAAATATGATGTTTTTGTCAATAGATTCATACATATTATGAGGTCCTGAATAGGAATATAAGCTTTCTGATTGTGAAAATCTGCGCGGAAAAGCGTGATTTTGACCTATTCCAAAGTTTGTAAAACTGCAAATAGCACTCTAAAAGCACGAAATATGATGTATTTGGTGCTAGATTCTGCCATATAACGCACTTTTGGAGCAAAATCTTGCTTCTAAGCAGATTTACAGCGTCAAAAATTTCTCAACGAGATTCAGAAAAGACGCCGATTACCAGCTGGAAACTCAGAACTTTGTGCATTTGAGGACGGATTCATGCGTATCATGTTGTATTGGATAGATTTATGTGATTTGCGATACTTTGAAACTGCTCAGAATGTGGTAATTTTTACTTATTTTAAACTTCATATAACTGCAGATCGCGCTCTGAAAACACGGAATATGATGTTTTTGTCAATAGATTCATACATATTATGAGGTCCTGGATAGGAATATGAACTTTTTGATTGTGAAAATCTGCGCGGAAAAGCGTGATTTCGACTTATTCCGAAGTTTGTGAAACTGCAAATAGCACTCTAAGAACACGAAATATGATGTATTTGGTGCTAGATTCTGTCATATAACGCATTTTTGAAGCAAAATCTTGCTTCTGAGCAGATTTACAGAGTCAAAAATTTCTCAACGAGACACAGAAAAAACGCCGATAACTTGCTGGAAACGCAAAATTTTGTGCATCTGAGGACGGCATCATGCGTATTATGTTGTATTGGATAGATTTATGTGATTTGCGATACTTTGAAACTGCTCAGAATGTGGTAATTTTGACTTATTCCAAACTTCATATAACTGCAGATAGCACTCTGAAAACACGAAATATGATGTTTTTGTCATTAGATTCATGCATATTATGAGGTCCTGAATAGTAATATGCACTTTTTGATCGTGAGAATCTGCTCGGAAAAGCGTGACTTCGACTTATTCCAAAGTTTGTAGAACTGCAAATAGCACTCTTAAAACACGAAGTATGATTTATTTGGTGCTAGATTCTGCCATATAACGCACTTTTGAAGCGAAATCTTGCAGCTGAGCAGATTTACAGATTCAAAAATTTCTCAACGAGACTCAGAAGAAACGCTGATAACTTGCTGGAAACGCAAAATTTTGTGCATTTGAGGACGGATTCATGCGTATTATGTTGTATTGGATAGATTTATGTGATTTGCGATACTTTGGAACTGCTCAGAATGTAGTAATTTTGACTTATTTCAAACGTCATATAACTGCAGATAGCGCTCTGAAAACACGAAATATGATGTTTTTGTCAATAGATTCATACATATAATGAGGTCCTGAATAGGAATATGAACTTTTTGATTGTGAAAATCTGCGCGGAAAAGCGTTATTTCGACTTACTCCAAATTTTGTAAAACTGCAAATAGCACTCTAAAAACACGAAATATGATGTATTTGGTGCTAGATTCTGCCATATAACGCACTTTTGAAGCAAAATCTTGCTTCTGAGCAGATTTACAGAGTCAAAAATTTCTCAACGAGACTCAGAAAAAACGCCGATTACTTGCTGGAAACGCAAAATTTTGTGCATTTGAGGACGGATTCATGCGTATTATGTTGTATTGGATAGATTTATGTGATTTGCGATACTTTGAAACTGCTCAGAAAGTGGTAATTTTGACTTATTTTAAACTTCATTTAACTGCAGATAGCGCTCTAAAAACACGAAATATGATGTTTTTGTCAATAGATTCAGACATATTATGAGGTCCTGAATAGGAATATGAACTTTTTGATTGTGAAAATCTGCGCGGAAAAGCGTGATTGCGACTTATTCCAAAGTTTGTAAAACTGCAAATAGCACTCTAAAAACACGATATATGATGTATTTGGTGCTAGATTCTGCCATATAACGCACTTTTGAAGCAAATTCTGGCTTATGAGCAGATTTACAGAGTCAAAAATTTCTCAACGAGACTCAGAAAAAAAGGCCGATAACTTGCTGGAAACGCAAAATTTTGTGCATTTGGGGACGGATTTATGCGTATTATGTTGTATTGGATAGATTTATGTGATTTGCGTTACTTTGAAACTGCTCAGAATGTGGTAATTTTGACTTATTCCCAACTTCATTTAACTGCAGATAGCGCGTTGAAAACACGAAATATGATGTTTTTGTCAATAGATTCATACATATTATGAGGTCCTGAAAAGGAATATGAACTTTTTGATTGTGAAAATCTGCGCGGAAAAGCGTGATTTCGACTTACTCCAAAGTTTGTGAAACTGCAAATAGCACTCTAAAAACACGAGTTATGATGTATTTGGTGCTAGATTCTGCCATATAACGCACTTTTAAAGCAAAATCTTACTTCTGAGCAGATTTACAGATTCAAAAATTTTCCAACGAGACCCAGAAAAAACGCCGATTACTTGCTGGAAACGCAAAATTTTGTGCATTTGGGGACGGATTCATGCGTATAATGTTGTATTGGATAAATTTATGTGTTTTGCGATACTTTGTAACTGCCAAGAATGTGGTAATTTTTACTTATTTCAAACTTCATTAAACTGCAGATAGCGCTCTGAAAACACAAAATATGATGTTTTTGTCAATGGATTCATACATATTATGAGGTCCTGAATAGGAATATAAACTTTTTGATTGTAAATATCTGCGCGGAAAAGCGTGATTTTGACCTATTCCAAAGTTTGTAAAACTGCAGATAGCACTCTAAAAACACGAAATATGATGTATTTGGTGCTAGATTCTGCCATATAACGCACTTTTGGAGCAAAATCTTGCTTCTGAGCAGATTTACAGAGTCAAAATTCCCTCAACGAGACTCAGAAAAAACGCCGATAACTTGCTGGAAACGCAAAATCTTGTGCATTTGAGGACAGATTCATGCGTATCATGTTGTATTGGATAGATTTATGTGATTTTCGATACTTTGAAACTGCTCAGAATGTGGTAATTTTGACTTATTTCAAACTTCATATAACTGCAGATAGCGCTCTGAAAACACGAAATATGATGTTTTTGTCAATAGATCTATACATATTATGAGGTCCTGAATAGGAATATGAACTTTTTGATTGTGAATATCTGCGCGGAAAAGCGTGATTTCGACTTACTCCAGAGTTTGTGAAACTGAAAATAGCACTCTAAAAACACGGGTTATGATGTATTTGGTGCTAGATTCTGCCATATAACGCACTTTTAAAGCAAAATCTTGCTTCTGAGCAGATTTACAGATTCTAAAATTTCTCAACGAGACTCAAAAGAAACGCCGATAACTTGCTGGAAACGCAAAATCTGGTGCATTTGAGGACGGATTCATGCGTATTATGTTGTATTAGATAGATTTATGTGATTTGCGATACTTTGAAACTGCTCAGAATGTGGTAGTTTTGACTTATTCCAAACTTCATATAACTGCAGATAGCGCTCTGAAAACACGAAATATGATGTTTTTGTCATTAGATTCATACTTATTATGAGTTCCTGAATAGTAATATGCACTTTTTGATCGTGAAAATCTGCTCGGAAAAGCGTGACTTCGACTTATTAAAAAGTTTGTAGAACTGCAAATAGCACACTAAAAACACGAAATATGATGTATTTGGTGCTAGATTGTGCCATATAACGCACTTTTGAAGCAAAATCTTGCAACTGAGCAGATTTACAGATTCAAAAATTTCTCAACGAGACTCAGAAGAAACGCCGATAACTTGCTGGAAACGCAAAATTTTGTGCATTTGAGGAGGGATTCATGCGTATTATGTTGTATTGGATAGATTTATGTGATTTGCGATACTTTGAAACTGCTCAGAATGTGGTAATTTTGACTTATTTTAAACTTCATATAACTGCAGATGGCGCTCTGAAAACACAAATTATGATGTTTTTGTCAATAGATTCATACATATAATGAGGTCCTGAATAGGAATATAAACTTTTTGATTGTGAAAATCTGCGCGGAAAAGCGTGATTTCGACTTATTCCAAAGTTTGTAAAACTGCAAATAGCACTCTTTAAACAAGAAATATGATGTATTTGGTGCTAGATTCAGTCATATAACGCACTTTTGAAGCAAAATCTTGCTTCTGAGCAGATTTACAGAGTCAAAAATTTCTCAACGAGACTCAGAAAAAACGCCGATAACTTACTGGAATCGCAAAATTTTGTGCCTCTGAGGAGGAATTCATGCGTATTATGTTGTATTGGATAGATTTATGTGACTTACGATACTTTGAAACTGCTCAGAATGTGGTAATTTTGACTTATTCCAAACTTCATATAACTGCAAATAGCGCTCTGAAAAAACAAAATATGATGTTTTTGTCAATAGATTCATACATATTTTGAGGTCCTGACAAGGAATATGAACTTTTTATTGTGAAAATCTGCGCGGAAGAGCGTGATTTCGATTTATTCCAAAGTTTCTGATACTGCGGATAGCACTCTGAAAACACGAAATATGATGTATTAGGTGCTAGATTCTGCCATATAACGCACTTTTGAAGCAAAATCTTGCTTCTGAGTAGATTTACAGAGTCAAAAATTTCTCAACGAGACCCAGAAAAAACGCCGATTACTTGGTGGAAACGCAAAATTTTGTGCATTTGAGGACGGATTCATGCGTATTATGTTGTATTGGATAGATTTATGTGATTTTTGATACTTTGAAAACTGCTCAGAATGTGGTAATTTTGACTTATTTAAAACTTCATATAACTGCAGATAGCGCTCCGAAAACACGAAATATGATGTTTTTGTCAATAGATTGATACATATCATAGGGTCCTGAATACGAATATGATTTTTTTGATTGTGAAAATCTGAGCGGGAAAGCGTGATTTCGACTTATTCCAAAGTTTGTAAAACTGCAAATAGCACTCTAAGAACACGAAATATAATGTATTTGGTGCTAGATTTTGTCATATAACGCACTTTTGAAGCAAAATCTTGCTTCTGAGCAGATTTACAGAGTCAAAAATTTCTCAACGAGACTCAGAAAAAACGCCGATAACTTGCTGGAAACGCAAAATCTTGTGCATTTGAGGACAGATTCATGCGTATCATGTTGTATTGGAAAGATTTATGTGATTTTCGATACTTTTAAACTGCTCAGAATGTGGTAATTTTGACTTATTTCAAACTTCATATAACTGCAGATAGCGCTCTGAAAACACGAAATATGATGTTTTTGGCAATAGATCTATACATATTATGAGGTCCTGAATAGGAATATGAACTTTTTGATTGTGAAAATCTGCGCGGAAAAGCGTGATTTCGACTTACTCCAGAGTTTGTGAAACTGAAAATAGCACTCTAAAAACACGGGTTTTGATGTATTTGGTGCTAGATTCTGCCATATAACGCACTTTTAAAGCAAAATCTTGCTTCTGAGCAGATTTACAGATTCTAAAATTTCTCAACGAGACTCAAAAGAAATGCCGATAACTTGCTGGAAACGCAAAATCTGGTGCATTTGAGGACGGATTCATGCGTATTATGTTGTATTGGATAGATTTATGTGATTTGCGATACTTTGAAACTGCTCAGAATGTGGTAATTTTGACTTATTTCAAACTTCATATAACTGCTGATAGCGCTCTGAAAACACAAAATATGATGTTTTTGTCTATAGATCCATACAAATTATGGGGTCCTGAATAGGAATATGAACTTTTTGATCGTGAAAATTCGCGCGAAAAAGCGTGATTTCGACTTATTCCAAAGTTTGTAAAACTGCAAATACCACTCTAAAAACAAGGAATATGATGTATTTGATGCTAGATTCTGTCATATAACGCACTTTTGAAGCAAAATCTTGCTTCTGAGCAGATTTACAGAGTCGAAAATTTCTCAACGAGACTCAGAAAAAACGTCGATAACTTGCTAAAAACGCAAAATTCTGTGCATCTGAGGACGGATTCATGCGTATTATGTTGTATTGGATAGATATATGTGATTTGCGATACTTTGAAACTGCTCAGAATGTGGTAGTTTTGACTTATTCCAAACTTCATATAACTGCAGATAGCGCTCTGAAAACACGAAATATGATGTTTTTGTCATTAGATTCATACATATTATGAGGTCCTCAATAGTAATATGCAATTTTTGATCGTGAAAATCTGCTCAGAAAAGCGTGACTTCGACTTATTCCAAAGTTTGTAAAACTGCAAATAGCACTCTAAAAACACGAAGTATGATGTATTTGGTGCTAGATTCTGCCATATAACGCACTTTTGAAGCAAAATCTTGCAGCTGAGCAGATTTACAGATTCAAAAATTTCTCAACGAGACTAAGAAGAAACGCTGATTACTTGCTGGAAGCGCAAAATTTTGTGCATTTGAGAACCGATTCATGCGTATTATGTTGTATTGGATAGATTTATGTGATTTGCGATACTTTGAAACTGCTCAGTATGTAGTAATTTTGACTTATTTCAAACTTCATATAACTGCAGATAACGCTCTGAAAACACGAAATATGATGTTTTTGTCAATAGATTTCATACATATTATGAGGTCATGAATAGGAATATGAACTTTTTGATTGTGAAAATCTGCGCGGAAAAGCGTGATTGCGACTTATTCCAAAGTTTGTAAAACTGCAAATAGCACTCTAAAAACACGATATATGATGTATTTGGTGCTAGATTCTGCCATATAATGCACTTTTGAAGCAAAATCTGGCTTCTGAGCAGATTTACGGAGTCAAAAATTTCTCAACGAGACTCAGAAAAAAAGGTAGATAACTTGCTGGAAACGCAAAATTTTGTGCATTTGTGGACGGATTTATGCGTATTATGTTGTATTGGATAGATTTATGTGATTTGCGATACTTTGAAACTGCTCAGAATGTGGTAATTTTGACTTATTCCAAACTTCATTTAACTGCAGATAGCGCTCTGAAAACACGGAAATATGATGTTTTTGTCAATAGATTCATACATATTATGAGGTCCTGAAAAGGAATATGAACTTTTTAATTGTGAAAATTTGCGCGGAAAAGCGTGATTTCGACTCATTCCAAAGTTTGTTAAACTGCGAATAGCACTCTAAAAACACGAAATATGATGTATTTGGTGCTAGATTCTGCCATATAACGCACTTTTGAAGCAAAATCTTGCTTCTGAGCAGATTTACAGAGTCAAAAATTTCTTAACGAGACTCAGGAAAAACGCCGATTACTTGCTGGAAACGCAAAATTTTGTGCATTTGAGAACGGATTCATGCGTATTATGTTGTATTGGTTAGATTTATGTGATTTGCGATACTTTGAAGCTGCTCAGAATGTTGTAATTTTGACTTATTTCAAACTTCATATAACTGCAGATAGCGCTCTGAAAAAACGAAATATGATGTTTTTGTCAATAGATTCATACATATTATGAGGTCCTGAATAGGAATATGAACTTTTTGATTGTGAAAATCTGCGCGGAAAAGCGTGATTGCGACTTATTCCAAAGTTTGTAAAACTGCAAATAGCACTCTAAAAACATAATATATAATGTATTTGGTGCTAGATTTTGCCATATAACGCACTTTTGAAGCAAAATCTGGCTTCTGAGCAGATTTACAGAGTCAAAAATTTCTCAACGAGACTCAGAAAAAAAGGCCGATAACTTGCTGGAAACGCAAAATTTTGTGCATTTGAGGACAAATTCATGCGTATTATGTTGTATTGGATAGATTTATGTGATTTTCGATACTTTGAAACTGCTCAGAATGTGGTAATTTTGACTTCTTTCAAACTTCATATAACTGCAGATAGCGCTCTGAAGACACGAAATGTGATGTTTCTGTCAATAGATTCATACATATCATGAGGTCCTGAATAGGAATATGAACTTTTTGATTGTAAATATCTGTGCGGGAAAGCGTGATTTCGACTTATTCCAAAGTTTATAAAACTGCAAATAGCAGTCTAAGAACACTAAATATGATGTATTTGGTGCTAGATTCTGCCATATAACGCACTTTTGAAGCAAAATCTTGCTTCTGAGCAGATTTACAGATTCAAAAATTTCTCAACGAGACTCAGAAGGAACGCCGATAACTTGCTGGAAACGAAAAATTTGGTGCATTTGAGGACGGATTCATGCGTAATATGTTGTATTGGATAAACTTATGTGATTTGCGATACTTTGAAACTGCTCATAATGTGGTAATTTTGACTTATTTAAAACTTCATATAACTGCAGATAGCGCTCTGAAAACACGAAATATGATGTTTTTGTCAATAGATTCATACATATTGTAATGTCCTGAATAGGAATATGATTTTTCTGATTGTGAAAATCTGCGCGGGAAAGCGTGATTCCGACTTATTCCAAAGTTTGTAAAACTGCAAATAGCACTCTAGAGACACGAAATATGATGTATTTGGTGCTAGAATCTGCCATATAACGCACTTTTGGAGCAAAATCTTGCTTCTGAGCAGATTTACAGAGTCAAAAATTTCTCAACGAAACTCAGATAAAACGCCGATTACTTGCTGGAAACGCAGAATTTTGTGCATTTGAAGACGGATTCATGCGTATTATGTTGTACTGGATAGATTTATGTGATTTGCGATACTTTGAAACTGCTCAGAATGTATTAATTTTGACTTATTTAAAACTTCATATAACTGCAGATAGCGCTCCGAAAACACGAAATATGATGTTTTTGTCAATAGATTGATACATATTATAGGGTCCTGAATACGAATATGATTTTTTTGATTGTGAAAATCTGCGCGGGAAAGCGTGATTTCGACTTATTCCAAAGTTTGTAAAACTGCAAATAGCACTCTAAGAACACGAAACATGATGTATTTGGTGCTAGATTTTGTCATATAACGCACTTTTGAAGCAAAATCTTGCTTCTGAGCAGATTTACAGAGTCAAAAATTTCTCAACGAAACTCAGAAAAAACGCCGATTACTTGCTAGAAACGCAGAATTTTGTGCGTTTGAGGAAGGATTCATGCGTATTATGTTGTATTGGATAGATTTATGTGATTTGCGATACTTTGAAACTGCTCAGAATGTGGTAGTTTTGACTTATTTCAAACTTCATATAACTGCAGATGGCGCTTTGAAAACACGAAATATGATGTTTTTGTCAATAGATTCATACATATTATAAGGTCCTGAATAGAAATATGATTTTTTTGATTGTGAAAATCTGCGCGGAAAAGCGTGATTTCGACTTATTCCAAAGTTTGTGAAACTGCAAATAGCACTCTAAGAACACGAAATATGATGTATTTGGTGCTAGTTTATGTCATATAACGCACTTTTGAAGCAGAATCTTGCTTCTGAGCAGATTTACAGAGTCGAAAATTTCTCAACGAGATCCAGGAGAAACGCCGATAACTTGCTGGAAACGCAAAATTTTGTGCATCTGAGGACGGTTTCATGCGTATTATGTTGTATTGGATAGATTTATGTGATTTGCGATACTTTGAAACTGCTCAGTATGTAGTAATTTTGACTTATTTCAAACTTCATATAACTGCAGATAACGCTCTGAAAACACGAAATATGATGTTTTTGTCAATAGATTCATACATATTATGAGGTCATGAATAGGAATATGAACTTTTTGATTGTGAAAATCTGCGCGGAAAAGCGTGATTGCGACTTATTCCAAAGTTTGTAAAACTGCAAATAGCACTCTAAAAACACGATATATGATGTATTTGGTGCTAGATTCTGCCATATAATGCACTTTTGAAGCAAAATCTGGCTTCTGAGCAGATTTACGGAGTCAAAAATTTCTCAACGAGACTCAGAAAAAAAGGTAGATAACTTGCTGGAAACGCAAAATTTTTGTGCATTTGTGGACGGATTTATGCGTATTATGTTGTATTGGATAGATTTATGTGATTTGCGATACTTTGAAACTGCTCAGAATGTGGTAATTTTGACTTATTCCAAACTTCATTTAACTGCAGATAGCGCTCTGAAAACACGAAATATGATGTTTTTGTCAATAGATTCATACATATTATGAGGTCCTGAAAAGGAATATGAACTTTTTAATTGTGAAAATTTGCGCGGAAAAGCGTGATTTCGACTCATTCCAAAGTTTGTTAAACTGCGAATAGCACTCTAAAAACACGAAATATGATGTATTTGGTGCTAGATTCTGCCATATAACGCACTTTTGAAGCAAAATCTTGCTTCTGAGCAGATTTACAGAGTCAAAAATTTCTTAACGAGACTCAGGAAAAACGCCGATTACTTGCTGGAAACGCAAAATTTTGTGCATTTGAGAACGGATTCATGCGTATTATGTTGTATTGGATAGATTTATGTGATTTGCGATACTTTGAAGCTGCTCAGAATGTTGTAATTTTGACTTATTTCAAACTTCATATAACTGCAGATAGCGCTCTGAAAAAACGAAATATGATGTTTTTGTCAATAGATTCATACATATTATGAGGTCCTGAATAGGAATATGAACTTTTTGATTGTGAAAATCTGCGCGGAAAAGCGTGATTGCGACTTATTCCAAAGTTTGTAAAACTGCAAATAGCACTCTAAAAACATAATATATAATGTATTTGGTGCTAGATTTTGCCATATAACGCACTTTTGAAGCAAAATCTGGCTTCTGAGCAGATTTACAGAGTCAAAAAATTTCTCAACGAGACTCAGAAAAAAAGGCCGATAACTTGCTGGAAACGCAAAATTTTGTGCATTTGAGGACAAATTCATGCGTATTATGTTGTATTGGATAGATTTATGTGATTTTCGATACTTTGAAACTGCTCAGAATGTGGTAATTTTGACTTCTTTCAAACTTCATATAACTGCAGATAGCGCTCTGAAGACACGAAATGTGATGTTTCTGTCAATAGATTCATACATATCATGAGGTCCTGAATAGGAATATGAACTTTTTGATTGTAAATATCTGTGCGGGAAAGCGTGATTTCGACTTATTCCAAAGTTTATAAAACTGCAAATAGCAGTCTAAGAACACTAAATATGATGTATTTGGTGCTAGATTCTGCCATATAACGCACTTTTGAAGCAAAATCTTGCTTCTGAGCAGATTTACAGATTCAAAAATTTCTCAACGAGACTCAGAAGGAACGCCGATAACTTGCTGGAAACGAAAAATTTGGTGCATTTGAGGACGGATTCATGCGTAATATGTTGTATTGGATAAACTTATGTGATTTGCGATACTTTGAAACTGCTCATAATGTGGTAATTTTGACTTATTTAAAACTTCATATAACTGCAGATAGCGCTCTGAAAACACGAAATATGATGTTTTTGTCAATAGATTCATACATATTGTAATGTCCTGAATAGGAATATGATTTTTCTGATTGTGAAAATCTGCGCGGGAAAGCGTGATTCCGACTTATTCCAAAGTTTGTAAAACTGCAAATAGCACTCTAGAGACACGAAATATGATGTATTTGGTGCTAGAATCTGCCATATAACGCACTTTTGGAGCAAAATCTTGCTTCTGAGCAGATTTACAGAGTCAAAAATTTCTCAACGAAACTCAGATAAAACGCCGATTACTTGCTGGAAACGCAGAATTTTGTGCATTTGAAGACGGATTCATGCGTATTATGTTGTACTGGATAGATTTATGTGATTTGCGATACTTTGAAACTGCTCAGAATGTATTAATTTTGACTTATTTAAAACTTCATATAACTGCAGATAGCGCTCCGAAAACACGAAATATGATGTTTTTGTCAATAGATTGATACATATTATAGGGTCCTGAATACGAATATGATTTTTTTGATTGTGAAAATCTGCGCGGGAAAGCGTGATTTCGACTTATTCCAAAGTTTGTAAAACTGCAAATAGCACTCTAAGAACACGAAACATGATGTATTTGGTGCTAGATTTTGTCATATAACGCACTTTTGAAGCAAAATCTTGCTTCTGAGCAGATTTACAGAGTCAAAAATTTCTCAACGAAACTCAGAAAAAACGCCGATTACTTGCTAGAAACGCAGAATTTTGTGCGTTTGAGGAAGGATTCATGCGTATTATGTTGTATTGGATAGATTTATGTGATTTGCGATACTTTGAAACTGCTCAGAATGTGGTAGTTTTGACTTATTTCAAACTTCATATAACTGCAGATGGCGCTTTGAAAACACGAAATATGATGTTTTTGTCAATAGATTCATACATATTATAAGGTCCTGAATAGAAATATGATTTTTTTGATTGTGAAAATCTGCGCGGAAAAGCGTGATTTCGACTTATTCCAAAGTTGTGAAACTGCAAATAGCACTCTAAGAACACGAAATATGATGTATTTGGTGCTAGTTTATGTCATATAACGCACTTTTGAAGCAGAATCTTGCTTCTGAGCAGATTTACAGAGTCGAAAAATTCTCAACGAGATCCAGGAGAAACGCCGATAACTTGCTGGAAACGCAAAATTTTGTGCATCTGAGGACGGTTTCATGCGTATTATGTTGTATTGGATAGATTTATGTGATTTGCGATACTTTGAAACTGCTCAGAATGTGGTAATTTTGACTTATTCCAAACTTCATATAACTGCAGATAGCGCTCTAAAAACACAAAATATGATGTTTTTGTCATTAGATTCATACATATTATGAGGTCCTGAATAGTAATATGAACTTTTTGATCGTGAAAATCTGCTCGGAAAAGCGTGATTTCGACTTATTCCAAAGTTTGTAAAACTGCAAATAGCACTCTAAAAAACACGAAATATGATGTATTTGGTGCTAGATTCTGCCATATAACGCACTTTTGAAGCAAAATCTTGCTTCTGAGCAGATTTACAGAGTCAAATATTTCTCAACGAGACTCAGAAAAGACACCGATTACTTGCTGGAAACGCAGAATTTTGTGCATTTGAGGACGGATTCATGCGTATTATGTTGTATTGGATAGATTCATGTGATTTGCGATACTTTGAAACTGCTCAGAATGTGGTAGTTTTGACTTATTTCAAACTTCATATAACTGCAGATGGCGTTTTGAAAACACGAAATATGATGTTTTTGTCAATAGATTCATACATATTATAAGGTCCTGAATTAGTAATGAGAACTTTTTGATTGTGGAAATCCGCGCGGAAAAGCGTGATTTCGACTTATTCCAAAGTTTGTGAAACTGCGAATAGCACTCTAAAAACACGAAATATGATGTATTTGGTGCTAGATTCTGTCATATAACGTACTTTTGAAGCAAAATATTGCTTCTGAGCAGATTTACAGAGTCGAAAATAACTCAACGAGACTCTGAAAAAACGCCGATAACTTGCTGTAAACGCAGAATTTTGTGCATCTGAGGACGGATTCATGCGTATTATGTTGTATTGGATAGATTTATGTGATTTGCGGTACTTTGAAACTGCTCAGAATGTGGTAATTTTGACTTATTCCAAACTTCATATAACTGCAGATAGCGCTCTGAAAACACGGAATATGATGTTTTTGGCATAAGATTCATACATATTATGAGATCCTGAATAGTAATATGAACTTTTTGATTTTGAAAATCTGCTCGGGAAAGCGTGATTTCGACTTATTCCAAAGTTTGTTAAACTGCAAATAGCACTCTAAAAACACGAAATATGATGTATTTGATGCTAGATTCTGCCATATAACGCACTTCTGAAGCAAAATCTCGCTTCTGAGCAGATTTACAGATT